>PVJL010004641.1:0-21783 GCA_004026885.1 Lyroderma lyra
GAGTGTGGCGGGCCGTGTGTAGTTTGGAGAGGAGGCGTGGTCACGTCCTGGTGCCACCCTGTCCGTGGCCCAGGCATAGTGGACTCTGGATGAAACGGAAGAGGGTGGGACTTGGGGTGTCATCCTGCCTCCCCTTCTTATACATTAGGCTCCTCACCCCCATAATGCTCAGACCTCAGCTTCAAACTTGGCCAATGTCAAGACACACGGAAACCACCTCCTGTCCACTAAGAACTTGGTTCAAGAGGAAAGCCCTGCAGCCCGGGTTCTACCAAGATGGAAACAGCGGGGGGACCGCCAACCGCGGGCGCCCCCAAAGGCACCATTGCAGTGCGCCCGGGGTGGGTGGCACCGTCCCAGGGGCGCTCAGGCGGTGGGAATGGGGCCTGGGAGGGCGCGTGGGGCCGAGACGCTTCTTTGTTCCTGGGAACTCGGCGTGGTGGTCGGAGCCCCAGGCACAGGCGCCGCTCACACCCTCTCTGTTCCCTGCTGCTTCTCCCTCGCCACCGCGTCCCCTCCCATGCCCGGGGGCCCTGTCCCTCACCACCGCGTCCCCTCCCATGCCCGGGGGCCCTGTCCCTCGCCGGTTCTGTCTGCCGATCCGTTCTTAGCTCGGAGCGCGGCCAGACTGACTCACGTCTTCCTTCGTCTTCCACTGCCTTCTCTCCGCCAAGCCGACGGCCTCCCGACTTGGACTGCGCCCCTGAATCTTGTTAAACATCAGCCCCCCCCCCCCGCCCCGCAGCCCCGTGCGCCCACCTGCTCCAGAGAGGGGCCGCGGAACTCGCCGGAAGCTTTGCGAAGGCGGCGGCTGGGTCAGCCTCTGCTTTCCTTGCCGTCCCAGCCTGGTGCGGTGGTTGGTGGGTGTGTCTTCTCGAGCGATGACAGTGGGTCACGGCATCGGGGACGCCACCTTCCTGTTCTCAGTTCCGTGCTCTGGAGAAATCCCCACTCGGGCTTATGTGACTCGGGCGACGCCACAACCACTTGTCCGTGGGGTTGGGGGTCAGTTCGGGAAAGAAGAGAGCTGCTCGGGCAGCACGGCCACGCGAGCTCCGGTCCAGGACGTCCAAGCGGCCGGAGTGAGGCGCCGGTGCGGCAGGCGTCGGTCGGCCCGTCCGAGGCGCTCTTCGTGCGGTTTCCTCCGTGCCGGGGCGTTTGCAGGGCCCTGTCCCCGGGCGCACGGAGGTTCTCGGGTGCCAGGGAGCTGCGCCCCCGTGTCCCGACGGCAAAGGCGTTGCCTGTCTCGTCTCGGGAGATCCCGGCGGCACCGAGCACGGGGCAGCAGGGTTCTGGGCGGCCCCGCACAGGTCGGGGAAGCCCCGGCAGTGTGCTTGGCAGTGCCGTGCCGACGGCCCGTGCCCGGCTCCCCGCAGCCGCCCCTTGTGTGCGCGCTCTCGTTCCGGCATCGTCCGCAGGAATGCTGCCAACACGGTGCAGCTGCCGGGGGGTCGTGCGGTGCTCCCCACCTGCTGTCTCCCGGCCGCCCTCGCCTCTCCGGCCCCGCGGTTAGGACCCGTGGGGAGAAGCGGGGTACCCTCAGGGAGCGCACGTCCCAGGCCTGAGGCAGCACCTTTTCTCCTAAATCTCTGAAGTTGTCGTTCACCCGCCTGCCCCAAGCCCGGAGGTGCACGGAAATGCGTGCTAACGAGCCGGCCGGTAACCAGGATCTTTATCTGGTTCCGGTACCGTCAGGTACAGGCGGGAGGCGGGGTCGGCCCTCCCTCCGGACGCAGAAGCGTGGTCTCAGGTTTGGCACCGGTCCCCTCGGCGGTCCGTTGGGAGGAAGGTCAAGGCCGGCCTCCCCTTGTCTGCAAGGCCGAGGCGCCCATGGGCTCCTGGAAGCAAGGCCCCCCGAGGTCGCCGGTGGCCGTGCCCCCGGCGTGTTTAACACGAGGGACAGAACGTGCCAACGTCTTTTGGGGCGTGTGCCCACCTGTACTGTCACGCCATTGCTGGCTGGTTCAAATAGAGCCTTTTGATTCTAGAAGACAAATACTGAGCGTCTCGCGCACGGATCTTGGCTTTCCGTCCTGTGGTGGAGACCACACAGAGCAGGGCACTCTGTCCGCTCGCGAGCCCGTCACCCGGTGGTCCACGCCACTGAGTTTAGGACGCGCCCTCAGAGTGACGTGGGCTGGAGAAGGGAAGCACACGTGACGCGCATTGCCACCGCCGTGCGGCCGTCACACGCTTCCCTTGGTGGAGTCGCTCACGGCCGGCGGACGCGCGCCCCCCGGCCCCCAGTCTGTGGGGTCTCCACGTGGCGGGTGCGGGACGCTGCCTGGATCTCCAGCGCGGGCGGCGCTCGCCGACGTGGTCGAGGATGAAAGGCCGTGTAAATGCTCGCGGTGTTGCCATGACTGTTCTCATGCACTTTGTTATTTTTAAATTGTGCATCCTTTTAAGTTGATTATGTGTTCACCGCAGTCTCCATTATATCTAAGCAAAGCATTCACAGAAATTTCTAAACCCTTTTCATTTCTCTCTGTAGGTTGTTGTTTCGTAACATTTTATACAAGAAAAGCTGCACTTGAGGCCCAGAATGCACTGCACAACATTAAAACTTTACCTGGGGTGAGTCGGTTTCCTTTTGTACCCAAATCACTTTATTGCTTGAAAATGGTCCTTTCAACCCAAGGTTCTAGTTACGGGCTCTTAGCGCCAAAAATGGCTTTGGTCTTTGCAAGAGTGTGGGCTGACCCCCGTTCCCAGCTGGCCGGCCCCCGCAGAAGCCCGGCACTCACGCTGGCAGAAAGAGCTCTCAAATAGCCCGTCCCCTGGTTGGAAAATCACAGTGACCCCACGGGGTCGCAGCAGCCGCCAAGGAGCTCTGGGTGGGCTAAGCTTTTAAAGGCGAGAGAAAAATCGCGGCGCACACGAGAGGAGCAAATGGAAAAGGGGACGCTTTTACTCACCGGGAGCTCCCTTTCAAACGTGGTCTTTGGGCTTTCCTTGGGAAGGACAAAGTGTGCCCTGTACGGCCATCGTATTAAAGCTCCTAGCGGTTCCTGCACCGTCGGTGGCCGTTAACAAAGTCAGCGTGTTAATGCCCAGGAGCTGGCTTCGTGTTGACAGAGAGCAGAAGCGACAGAGCCTACCCCGTCTTCCATGTCCCCAGAAATAGGTGACGAAGGGAACTGATGTCGTAGGGGGCTGCTTCACCGGCCTGCGTGACCTCTGGGACGTGGTGGCAAGTGGATGTACTGCATGCCAGTGCACGTCCCCCTGTGCTGTCTGGGCGTGCCCCCCATTGACCCAAATACCAGCGAGGAGCTGACTGGGTAGCATGATGATGTCCGTTGGTTATGGGGAGGACCTGTGGTGACCGTGCCATGCTCGTGCTTTTACTGGGCTGATGAGAATAGAGGAGAGACAGCCTAATGTCCTGCTGTGCCCGGCGTGTAATTCTGACGTCGTGTCGCTTAGCTGTCTCTGTGGATGGGGACATACATACGCATTTCATCCCCCATTTCCCGGTTTAATTCACCTTAGATCCGCTGAAAGCTGCCGAATATCTGTAATGGCAAGATCTCAACCACAGGTTGTCAAAACATTAGCTGCGTCATCACCCGCAAGGAGCAGGCGGTGAGCCTCGGCCTTGCATCACAGCACTTTGGCCTGTACCCCCTTCCGTGTGAGCAAATCCAAGAGAAGCCCAGGGAAGCAGTGGTGTGGCACGAGGATCCCCCCCCGACGTGAGGTAACGCCTCCCCGCTGCACCCTCACGGTGCCGGGGAGCAAGGCAGCTTTCAGGAGGTCCACGCGTTTTGCACAGTGACCTTGTTTTCCACGTAAACGGGACTTTGCCCACGTAAATTCGAGGAGGTTACAGCGTCCCAGTCACGTGATCCCATGAAGCAAGGCAAGTGTTTACTGACTTGGCCACGAGAGGCCCCGAATCAAACCCAAAGACCACGCCCTTCTCCTTTACAAGGAAACGCTTTACACCCATTAGCACACACAACGCCCTCTGTGCGTTTTCTAAAAAAAAATACCGGAAATGATGGCTTGTCCCTTAGCACTCAGGGTACATGGATGCCACATCTCATCTTAGGCTAAATGAATGCAGAGCTCGGTCCCCTCCAATTGAAGCTCAGCCCCCAACACGCCATCTTCATGTGACCAGTAAGCGTGCTTCTAGAAGTTTCGGACGTCTTACTGTGACCCTTTTCTTAGCAAACAGACAGCATCTTCTGTATTTAAATATATATATATATTTATATATTTTGCATGTGTCGCCTTAAACATTCTGCATGCAGAAGCCAGGAAGCGTCTTGATTAAGGACCATGGTTCGGGGGCTGGCAAAGATGTTTTGTGGATTGTTTTCGGCTCCCTCTGCATCCGGTTCCATTTCATCTGCCCGGTCACTCAAGGCAGGTTAAATGAACGCGCTGAGACGTGGGGTCCGGTGCACAGGCTCCCCGCCCGCACGGCGTGCCCACGGCCGGCCACTCCTGACGTGTCCCATTAGAGACACGGCCCGCGAGTCCCGCGTCTCGCATCCGCGCTCAGCTTTATCTGATCAGCGTGCCCCTTAGCAGTCACCGGAGAAACATGAAAGCGATGTCAGCTGTGAGCTCGGGGTGGCCAGGAAGAAGTGGGAGCAGACCCGAAAGATGAATGCATGTTCTGGGGGGCGGTGGGGTGTGTTACCGGTGCCCTGCAGTTGGAGTACGAGCCTTGGAATTAGTCAGCATTTCCATCACTCCAAACCAACACGCACCTGTTCCCCCATGTGCTGTGAAGGCACAACTTAATTTTCCGGGGGCCCCGCGGAGCCCAGCCTCTCACTGAACACCAAGTGCGTGCGGTAATTTAAAGTTGCACCACGACGCCTTCCGCCGGCCGCCTTCGTGTTAGGGAATTAATAAGAAATTAATGATGCACTTTGCCTTCGCTTTCTGGGTGGAAATAAAAGGGACCAAGAAAATGCATCCCCAGCTGACACTTGAAAGCTTCGCTGCTTGTAATCATTTTCCTGTGGACAAAATCCATTGAAAAGGCACTTGCTGTGTTTTTCTCTGTTTTTTCTAAAGTGTCCAGAACATTCCATTTCAAACGAGATCAAAGCGCGCTGGGCGTTGGGGCTTCTTCTTGGTTTGGTTTGGGGTGGGGTTTTTTCCTTCCGTTTTCTCCCCGAGCTGGTATTCTGTATCGCGGGGAACTTTTTATCCGCAAACGATCTCAGGCGTTCGGGGACCATCTTTCTTTCGTGCTTGAGAGAAACAAAGAACGTGGTTAAGACGGGAGACAGGGGAAAGGCAGTGGGAGAGGATCCGTCACGCTCCTGACTGCGTCCACTCTTAGAGTTTTAGATGGAGGCGCCCTGTGCCTCGTGTCACGTGTGGGTCACAGACACCCAGGGTGTGGTGGGTGCGGGCACGGGGTGACACAGCAGGCCCATTCTCGGCAGTGCCCACGCCTGCCTCGTACCATGTGACTGAGAAGGACGTCGGGTCTGACATCTGCAGAAATGCTCCGCATGAATGCTAGAAGCAGGGTACTAGGAACAGAGCGAATCTGACAGCCCAGAGAGCAGGGAGTGGGAGGCCAGGGAGGCCACGTACCTGGTTTGACCGGGTTCTCTGCTAGGGATGGAGGCTGGTCATGTACACAGCAGGTCTGGCCTTAGGTATGGTGCCTCTTGGATGACTGACACTTTATTAGGTTAACAAATCACTAATGATTATTGAGTGCCTACTGTGTGCTGGCACTGAGCTGTGCCGATCCACCTCTCCCTCCCTCCCTCTCTCGCGCGCACACACACACACACACGCGCACACACACACACACGAAGGCCCTGGTGCACCACCTTGCACAGCCTGAAGAGGGTACTGTGACCATGTCTGCACGGGCTCCTGGATGAGCCATTGGGCTTGGTGCACAGTCGTTAGACTGAGTCTCCTGACGGCTGAGCCATCGTGTTCTTGAGCAACTTCCGGTTGCCTCCGCATGGAGGATGCGGCAAACCGGGCCGAGGGGCAGCGTCCTCTATTTAGAGTTGCAGGTAGGCGCAACCGAACGGGTAAAATGACTCAGTAGAAATGTCACCGTCTGCCCCTGCGTTCCCCAGAGAGGAATCCTTGGAAAGGAAACCTGTGAGATTCATTTTGTTTTCACTGACCTAATCCAGCTTAATTAAAAAATAAACTGAAGACCTTAATTGAGGCACAGAACAACTACCACGGTCTTTTCCACAATCAGGTGTCAGGGCCAAGTGTCCCCGTGCCAGTGACGGCACTGTGCCTGATGTCATTCTTTTTTCAAGGTCTTAACACAGACTGTCTCCAGCAGTCGGGCATTTTGATGGAAAATCTACAGCAGTATCATTAGAGCCTTCGCCATATAAATTAATTTAATTAAGGATGTAATAACAGAGGAATACAGTTTTGAAAAAGCTCTTAAATTTTAATAGCGAACGGCGGAATCGGCGGGATCTGAATGTCTTGTAAATTATTAATTGCAAACATCTTCCAGACATTTCCTCGGCCTGTGCCTCGCTCCGGTCCCTCGTCACGTCGCTCCCAGTTTTATTAAACGCAGTTTGTATTAAGGAGCTAATGCCCTGAGAGAACGTTCGCTTGGAGCACGGTTTGGGCCCTGGCATCCTGAAAGGTGTCCTGTGACAGGGACGCGTGTGGGGCACGCACAGGACGGCACGTAGGTTGGAGGTACAAGCAGCAAGCAGCCTCATCCACGGTGAGGAGGGCGGAAAGAAGTGGCCCCTCGGGACAAGGGGGTGCACCCACATGAGGGAAGCGCACCCCTCCCAGGCAGCCTTTCACCCAGCTCCCCTGGACTTGCCCCCCGTGTCCCGGGGTCCTGGGGTTGAGGATTCTTCCGGTAGAACAGCCTGGGTGGCACGGGGACCAAACCCAGTGGGTCCGTTGCAGTGAACCACCTGATGGGGAACATGTATCGAATGCCTGTGTTCTCGGGGACACGGTGGTTATTACCATTCTCACCCCCGTCGTGATTTGGCTCATAAAATCTCTAAAACCCCGTGGCATTGCTCGTGGAAATGTCCCCCTCAAACCAGCCCGTTGGCATCAAAAACCTAACTGGGTCAGATGACAGAAAGTGTGTTTTCACAGATGCTCTCTAAGACGGTTGTGAAAGGGAGCGGCCAGAACATCTGTGCGAACAGGTCGGCGTGCTCAGAAGTACGTGCCGTGTAGAACATCCGCACACTCGTGCCACGGCTGTTTTGTCGGATGGCGGTCGTTGGCCAGGCCTTGTCCGGGGCGTGAGGGGACACGGTGGCAGCCACGCTGGCTACCACGGCCTCAGCAAAGGACACAGCCAGCCCCCGTGCCCGCGCACGGCGGACGTTACTGAGGAGCTCTGGGCCGTGGGGCGCAGGCGGACTTGCAGAGCAGGCCAGTTTGTTCCAGACGTGGGCCTTCTGCCCTCGGGTACCCCGATGCTCGCCGCTGGAAGAGGACGGCGGGTGTGTTGTCACGTGAGTGTGTCGTGTGCACAGGCCTGTACGTTTGTGTGTCACTCCGTGTCCCCACTGGTAGGGCGTCTTCGTTCAGTCAGGCAAACCCAGCAGGGTGCGCCTTAGAATACCACCTTCTGTTCGGCCCCCCGCCGTGCTCGGGGTCCGTTCACGAGCCTTGGCTGTCAGCGGAACCGAGGTCCGTAGAGAGCCCGCTGTTTTGTCTCCCAGAGAATGGGCTCAGCGACGTGGCCACTTGGTTGTGAGGACTGTCGTGAGGGCGCGCGAGAGCACGCGTGCAAATGGCGTGGCACAGGGGCCTGGCCAGACGTGCCAACCTGCCCCACGTCTTTGTCTGCAGAGCGTTGGCACCTCATGGTTACGTGAGGCCGGGGCAGTGCGGGACAGTGACGAGGTGAAGTACGAGGGGGAATTTAAGCAGAATCATTGCTGCGTGGTATCTCAAGTTGAAATTGGGGAGATTAAGTTCACTTAGATGGACCTCAGTGTCCACGAGGTTGTTGATAAGATTTCTAAAGAAGATTGTGGAAGGAGAAGCACATTCCGTGGACTTGATGAAGGTCGGAGTGGCAGTGCAGAGGAAGGGACTGAGACAGTCACCTGAACAAGGGACAGTGTGAAAGCAAACTATCAGATCATCCGCATTCCATCTTTAGTGCGTGCGGTCTCCGTGAGAACCGGTCACCTGGAGGTATCACCTGTGTGCCGGGCACAGCCCAGGGGACGGTGTGCAGCCGGGGTGGACTGGCCACAAAGTGTACAGCAGGTCCTCAAACAGCGTGGCTTCGTCACAGCCCCGATGAGATGCCGTGGGAACTGAGCTCTTACTTGTGTCAGTCAGCCTGTGGTACAAATGGTTTCGTTGCACATTATTTCGCTTAAAGTGATAGAACCTATTGGTGACGTTAAGTGTTGGTGACATTAAATGAGGACTTACTGTGTATGACACGAGCAGAGCGCTCTCCCAGGAGTGCCCAGGTTCTTTCCTGCCCACTGAGAACGGGGGATTGGCTGCGCTGGGGGGCGGGGGGCCAGGGCCAGAGGGAGCCTGGAACCCCATGGCTGGGCCACATCTGGTCGGGTTGATACAGGGTCAGCAGACCAGCCACTAGGTGGGAGGGAGGCAGAGAAACAGCACCGTGTGGCCTTTGCTTGTTTTTGCCATCGACTGTCATCATGCACAGGTGCTCAGAAAGCCCCATTAGTATGGTGACATGAGCTATTAATGCCGTGCTGATAGGAAAGCTGTATTTCAGGGCTGTATCATCACCTGCTACCCACCAGTCACCAAGATGAAAGGATGCACAGTAAACAGTTCCTATGGGAGGGTGCAGACAGGGACCCTGTGACAAATGTTCTCTTGTACTCCTCCTTGTTGCTGACTGCCATTACTTCCCATCAGTGCTCAAAGCACAGATCGGAGTTGTCATGCCCCCTCCGCTGGCACTCAGGCGTGCTTGGAAGTCTGTCCTTTGTTCATGTGCAACGAGAAGTGGTTGGACAGATTCTTGGAGTCCTTTCAGTGTTAGCAACTGGTCTTCACCGGCGTGCGTTACACGCATCAGCGTCGTGTTTCGTTTATAAAAATCTGTCTGCGTGGTAGATGCGTGGGTGGGTGGGTGGGTGGACGGACAGACAGACGATCGATTGATTGATAGAGAGATAGATAGATAGATAGATAGATAGATAGATACGGGTGGGTGGGTGGATGGATAAGTAGGTAGATAGGTGAGTGGGTGGGTGGTTTGATGGATGGACGGACAGACAATAGATGGATGGGTGGGTGGGTAGGTAGATAGATAGAGATGGATAGGTGGGTGGGTGGGTGGGTGGACAGAAGGACAGATGTGTATGACTTGCTTTGCTTCAGGTACTGGTTAGTCTCTTACAGGCCTTTGCATGTCTGGACCGTCCCAGGTTGGACTCCCCACCTGGAGATTCCCTCAGCATCCCCTTCCCCTTCCGTCCTGGGTGAGGGCCCGCAGGGAGCTGAGCCCTCATCATGTTTCCACCAGGGCCCAGGAGAAGGGAAGGGAAGGTGACACAGGGCCCAGGAGAAGGGAAGGGAAGGTGACAGACCCTAACGAGTCAGTCTCAGTCCTGGCTCACAGCCGTGATTCGACCACTGAGGGCGTGTAACCTAATGAGGTTCCAGGCTTATTGCTGGTTTTCTTTCATCCGTTGGATTCTTGTCTCCAGTCCCCGTGGGTGCGTGAGTCACCGCGTTTGCAGACAGCTTTGTGGCACTGTTTATCTGTCACCCCTTCTAAAAATATTTCAGGTGAGGTGTTGATAGCGTTCAGCTCGTTGTCCTGAGGACACCAAGGTGCTGGGAGACTAAATTAACCCCTGCAGCCTCCCCGGCCAAAGTAGTGACAGAACTAGAATTAGAAGTCACAGTTGGTGACACTCTCCAGTGGCCTGGCCTCCTGACGGTGGATTTCACCATAACACACAGCACATCTTAGGGCGTGGGGACCGTGACTCAGGAGTCACCACAGCACAATGAAAATCACTACGGAAGCAACTGGCCTTTGACTGCCCGCCCATCAGACGTGACATGCAGGCTCCGGGACTACGTTTGAATGGTCCCAAGTCCGCAAAGCATGGGTCATCGAGCCCATTTACTGATGAAAAGGCAGAAACTCGCGGGAGTGGCTTGTCCAAGGTTACTAACACAGGGGGCCACTGTGAGGTCACAGGTGGTCAGAGTCAGTCCCGCACCCCTGGCCTCGCACCCCCAGGCACAGTCCACTCTGCCCTGCACGGCCAGAGGGGGGCAGGTCCCAGGGGTGTCAGGGGCCCTCCATAAGAAAGTGGGCCCCCTGTGCCTTACCGGGGAGCTCACAGTTACACCTTTGCTCCCCTTGGAGCTGCCCTAAAATAAACCCACATCCCGAGCTTGTTCGCTGCGTGTCACACACGGGCTCGCTGAGGGCGGAGCCTCCGGTTGGGGACTGCTAAGCGGACCTGCCTGAGGTCACCTGGCACCATCCGGCCCCGTGGGTCAGGCCTGGCGCCCCTGGGAGCACAGCTTTGCACGAGACGTGAGCCGTGCTCTCTGGCACAGGCTGTGGTCCCCGAAAACCATGGGTGGGCGGGGCCCAGTGTGGGGTACGACTTCACATGGTTTTAACGAGGTGGCCGCCACCACGCTCTCCGAGAGCGCACTCCACGTCGGGAACCCCAGCACCCTGGGAAGGATGGCAGAGCCCACGCGGCCGCGAGTGCAGCCCGTGTTCAGCCGACAGCGGCTCATTAACGCTCACGGTGTGAGGGCGCCTCTGTCACCCGCACCCACAGACCTTTCGGTCCCCGTCCCCAGCTGTGTTCTCGTGTCCTGGCACCTCCCATCCATGGGGATGGGCAGAAGGGGCACCAAACACAGGACCCCAGCAAGCAGAGGCCGGGGACCCCATAAGGGACATGAGCAGCCGGTCACCCACCCCGCACACTGCTGCCCCGCGGGGATCGGGCCCTCAGGGGACAGCTGGGCTGAGCCCGCGCTTCACTGATGAAGAGGCAGGTGTGGGCGATGACGTCGGCATGGCCGTCTGAGAGGGGACCCCGACCTGGCCTCTGCACCTGCGGGGCCGGACTGTCCACCGCAAACACAGGTCCTGAGACGTGGGCAGCAGACAGCGCCGGCGGAGCTGGGCACGGTCCCCTCGGCAGCCCCACCGAGCGGCAGTCAAGGACGAGGGACCTGGGTCCATGGGGTCCAGGGTGCTCGGGTTCTGTCTCGGTGTCCCCACCCAGCATGTGCTCTGCCGTCCTCGTCGATGAGGAGGAGCGTTAGGACCTGGGCAGGCGGTCGGTTCTGCCTTGTCCTCACGGCGTGGTCTCTGCGTGGATTGAGTGTACCCAAGCGGGTGCACGTGGAGGCTTCGGCGTGCGTCCCCTCTGCCCGTGCTGGTGTGGGAACGGGAGCTCGGACGCGGCATGGCTCCTGGCACGCGTGTCGGACCAGGGCGTCCGTGCTGCCTCGGCCACCACTCCCTGCATCACCCCGGAAGAACCGACTCAGTGACCGCAGGTCAGCGGGGCCTATGTGAGTGGCCGAACTCGGGGCTCTCAGTGCTGCCCCGCACACGCTGCGTCAGAGCACGCATTTCCGTTCGTACCAGGCCGCTGGCCGGACGCTGGCGTTCGCGGGGGGCGGGGTCCCCTGTGCAGGAGACGGATTGTCAGCAAGGCACAGGCATCAGGGCGTAATTGCTGTCGTTGCACGTCTTAAATGCTGGGCGTGAGCCCGAAAGGGTCGTTTTAGAACGCCAAGAGATGTGTGTTTCTAGCACATTCTGGTTCTAAAAAGCGTTTTCTCTACGTGACTGACATTTTTTAGTGGCTTTCAGACTTCACGTGGTTTTAACTCACAAGCGCTCAGTTGACATAAATAGTAGTAACAGCTAACGCGTGTCGCGGGCGTACTGTCGCGGGCGCTCTGCCCAGAGCGTACGTGGACCTGACCTCCTGCACAGAATAACGTACGAAGGAAACAGCACACGTGTAAGGAACACAGCCGGCACTCCGTGAGCCGGAGCCCAAGCAGCCAGCGGAATGTTCTGCCGCTTCCTTGACATTTTGCCGGTCACCTGCATTCCGGTTCACGCAGAGTCTGCGTGCATCTGTCCGGCATCTACCCGACCCCACGGGTGCCGGTTCCTGGGGACGCTCCTATAATTAGTGTCCCCCTCGGGCTGCCTTTTCACCTAGAACCCTGTTGTTCGAAACCCAAGAGGGTTAAGGTCACGATGACTGTCAGAGGAAGTTACTGCGTCTCGCGGCTGATAGCTGGCCTGCTCCCATCGTCCTCATCCATCCTGATGCCCAATCTGCGACTCACTAATACTCGTAAGCTGTCATTGCGACAGGAAGCTCGCTTATGCCTTTAGCCTGGACGTGGACGAGCTCTCGCTTACATTTCGTCTGCAGCTTCCAGGAGCCATCGCTGTAATTCCAACTCTTAAGAAAAAGAAATCTCACAAGCACCACCACGTCCATCTCTGAGTCGCCTCAGTGGCTCCTGAGTCCAGGCGTGACACCCTGGGGGTTCTTAGCAAAAACTAGACGTCACCCATAAAGAAAAGGGAGGGTTGCAAGCTTCGGCCGCCCCGTGGCTAACTCCAGCCAGGCCCCACGTGCTTGACCGTCGTCCCCGGGGCCCGTGGACGAGACGGGCGCGTGGAGGCAGGCGCACCAGACCTCGCCGACAGTCGTGGATTGCAGAAGCTGAAAGTGCTCTTAGGAGCAGTGCTGCCCGGCCCCCCTCACTTCCCAGACAAGGAAACGGACACCCAGGAAAGTCACAGCACCACCTCACGTCCCCACAAGTCCCCTGCGCGGTCACGCCCACCGCGTCGTCCTAATGAGACAGGGAGTCAGAACGCAGGTCGCCAGCCTGGCCATGGCCTTGCACCAGGGATGTGGGTGCAGTGGCCACAGCGGTTTCTCCTGTGGTTTTCCCTTCTCTGGGAAAGACCCGGAGCGGCAGGGGTACGGTCCCTCTTGCCCACGTTCCTGCAGCGGCAGAGGGACCAGGTGGACATGTGAGGAAGGGCGGAAGTGGAAAGATGGCCGCCTTCACATTTAAGCCCTGTGCGTCCACACCCCAGGCTGTGCCGGCCGCTCCACACGGCAGCCTCACTGGGGAGCTCCGCAAACCCCACCTGTCCAGGCCACGTCTCAGGCAGGTGAGGGAAGCCCCCCAGGGTGGGGACCACGGTCCCTAAGCCACTGGAGTGGCCAGGCGTGGTGCGGGAGCCGGCCTGGGAGCACAGGCTTCGCCAACCCCAGGGTGAGACGGTGTGGTTACCTGTGCCCTGTCCCCACTGTCCATCTGCTCCTACCTGCCGGTGTCCCGCCCACAGGCCCAGTGTCACCTCAAGGTGCTGTCCGTGGACCGGCATCGTGCCAGAACACGTTAGCAATGCTGACTCTTGGCCCTGCCCCAGGCCAGCCTTGAACCCAGACCAGGGGGGCCCAGCGGAGTCTGAGAAGCACCGTTCTGCAGGACAGACCCCACCAGCACTGTCACCGGTGGAGCACACCACAGTCCCCTTCAGGGCGGTGCCGCGGGGACGTGCGTACTGACCTCTGGCAGCCATGGCATGCCTGTGTGTCATCCCCGGGCGGGGCTCTACCTCCCTGGGCTGCCGGTCGGCAGTGTGAAGGTGAGAGGGCGGCCTGACGCCTGGGCAGGTAAGGACGCAGGCGCAGAGGCCCTCGCTCGCCGCCAGCACCTGCGCGTGCCTTTCCATCCGTCCCATCTCCGCACGCCAGGCCCCGGGGCGGAGGTCACGTGCAGGAGGCTCACGTAGGCCGACTACGCCCCGCCATGAAGACGAATGGAGTCGGTGGTGTCAGAAGATCTTTGTGGCCAGAATACTCTCGCTCTGAAGCAAGAAGAGCCGTTTTCCGTCACCGAAAGGTCCTCGGGCGTCCTCCATGGCGCGATCACACCGTGCGGGGACCAGGGCCGCGCGGGGTCCCTGCCGCTTCATCGTCGTGGGTGTGACGTCCCTCACCGGGAGAGCAAGCACCTCTCAGGTCCCCTGCAGCGCTGCCCGCAGCCCCACGGACTTCGGCCGACGAGGTCCTGTCCCCTGATCACCGGCGCTTCTGCAGGTGGGAGGCCCAGGGGCGTGGCGCCCGCCCCCGACTGTGAGGTTTCCCTCGAGTGGGGTCGTGCTTTCCGTCCTTGAGGGCCTGGAGACGCCTTTCCCACTCCGGGTCATTCCTCGTCACTTCAAGTGCAACAGACGGCCCAGCCTGGGAGCCCAGCGTCACTTCCTGGCCCGGACGCGGAAACGTCCCCCGGCCAGCTCTGCTGCCCGCACCAGCACCCACGCTCAAACTGCGGTCCGAGTCGGTCCCGCCGACGCCCTCCGAGTGCTCCCGCTAGCACCCGCCTCGCATTGGTGTGGCTTTGCGCAACCCCACGGGCCCCCTGGAAAGCGTGTCGGCGGAGCCGAGTGTGTGCACGCGCCACCCGCGGAAAAGGCAACGGCGGACCTTCAGCGCATGCGTCAGGAAGCTTGTCCACCGCTGACGCAGATCCTGCCGACCCAGTGCGCTGTGCCAGGGGCCCGCTTTTCCAAATCGCATCCCAAAGCCTCGAAGGCACCTGACCGCCCGCCTCCGCGAGCAGGTGAACGGACAGATGTTCTGGGCACGGGCGCAGCGCCCCCAGGCCCGCCCCCGAGCACGCTGCGCCCCGAGGCCCGCCCCCGAGCACGCTGCGCCCCGAGGCCCGCCCCCAACACGCTGCGCTCTCCGCGCCCACGCGGACGTGACAGGTTTGCAGCAGTGACGTGAGGCGGCTTTAGTGGGAGGAGATGGAGTTCGGACACGAGCGGAACGGTATGTGACGGCAGAGGCAGGCCACCAGCTGGCCGGGCCCTGGCGGACCTGCGAAGGGGCCAGGACCAGCCAGAAGCTTGGAACGGCGGGGACGCGGGGTCAGAGCCGTGGGAAAGCAACACGTCCCTGAGACGAGCTGTCCCAGGGCCGTGCTCACGGCGAGGGCAGCGCGGCGTGCGCCCCTCCTTCTCCGCGGCACGATCTCTGGGCGCTCCGCCCTTCCCCCTCACGGTGTCCGCTTCCTCCTGTGCATGCCTGCCTCCCCGGTCTTGGAGGTCAGGAGGTCAGACTTTCTCCCGTGTCCGGGATCTGCTCTGGAAAGTTCCGTGCGGATGGTGCACAGGAAGCGCCAACATCAAGCCGCCTTCCCGTCACACACCAGGCCCTCTGCGCACACCGAGTGGACACGAGGTCCCTGTGAGACGGACAGCTGGCGTCGCCCTCGACCCCTCGTCTTCCTGCCCCTCCCCGTCCTGTGGCCAGTTTCTGGCTGGGGGTAGGGGCCTGCATCCTCCCGGGGTCGTTGCCCCGGAACTCCGCCTTCTCCATGCGCTGGGGCTTGTCGGGGCCCATCACAGCTAAGGAGAGCACAGAAGGGTCTTGGGGACTTGTGGCGTTAGCCCAGCGACAGCCACACTCCTTAGTCGTCCAGGTGCTTTCCTGAATGGAAGGGGGGGGTGGTGGGGTGCCGTCGGGCCGGGGACCTACATGTTACCCTTGGCGCACGCCGGACTGTGTTTGGTCCCTTTGTGGGGGAAAAAACGGGCACCCCCCATTGGGTCGCAAGGGTGAGACCTGAGCTCTGTCCTGTCCCCCTTCTTCTCCAGCTTCAGTGACACTCTCATTCCTGTACTGTGCCCCCACCCTGGGACACCACGCGTGTGTGGCCTCACACGCGTCCTGCTGTCACCGGTGCTGGGGGCCATCTGCCGCTCACTGTATTCCGTTCCCCGTGATTCCTTCCCTCTCCACCTCTTACGCAGGAAGCGCCACATTCCCTGAGGACAGGGACATCATTCCCTGAGGACAGGGACATCCCCAGAGCCCACCTGACCCTTGAACCATAGGAGCTGCTGGACAGATGTCTGTTGGAGTCATGAACTCTTCAGGGTAGCTCTTAGGCCCTGATGCTCTCTCAGTATAAAAATATCTCGAGTTGTTTCCACACGGGTGGGGCAGTGAGAGGTGGGTGGGTGGTCTCAACAGGTTCATTGCCCAGCACAGTCCTTGGGTCAGGCAGACAGACCTCTGCTCCACAACCTAGAAGCACAAGGCGCGACACAGACCTTTCTGGTCACTGGCGTTTCTTACTCTCGTTGTAATCCCGAAACAAATTAAGAACACAGGAGCTTAGCATCACGTAGAACTTTCCAGCTCCCTGTGGACTCACTTGCACGTACCGTGTCTGAGTCGATCCTCACAGCCGCGCACAAAGGTCGTTTTCTGGTGGCAGCCAGGCTGTCAGAAACGACACGAGGTTCTGAGGCTTCAGGGGACCAAGTGGCTTCACTGGGGGTGCTTGCCCTTGGCAAAGCCAGGATTCAGACCCAGACCTGATGGGTGGTCTAGGTGGTCTTTCTGTGAGGAAGCAGACGCAGGGCAGCTCCCACGTCCCACGGGCTCCCGCCCAGGAGAGTGAGAAACATCTGAGCTATTGGCCGTCGCACATCAGGGCTGTCAAGGAAGGGTCCTCACTGTACTTCCTCCACACAGAATTGCTCCCACCTCCTTGCGCCTTGCCCCCCCTTTCCACGTTTGCCTTTGCCATTTAAACTCTGGTTCCGTGCCATCTACTCGAAGGTCTAAGCCTCGAACTTGATCTCTGGAGGACCGAGCTTCCGGATCAGGGATATAGAACGATTCAGCCTTCGTAACTCCCGTCATTTCCAACGTTGGCAGACGATCTCGCACGTGAGAGTAGAAGGTGGAATCCCAATGAGGCAGTGGAGTTACGACTCACACCCGTGAAGAACTAGCAGCCCTGCAGGAGAGGTCTGCGTTGGGCGGAGCGTCACGGAAGATGAGATGCATAAATAAATCTGCTCGGAGCAGCAGCAGACGTCTCGCTCAGATGTTTAATGGATTTGCGTCTCAAACGTGGGTAATAGGAAGGAGCCCTGAAGGCATTTTTTCAGACTTGTCATCTATTTTTAGTAGGGAATTTTTTTTTCCAGCCAGGCTCATTTGTTTTAAAGAGAGGGAGGGATGCTTAATCATTTTTGCTTAAACGTGATTAAGAAAAGAATATTACACTAGTTAGGTACTTTTATTCACTTAGTACAAATCCCACGGAGCTCGTTAAATAAATAAATGGGGAAAGGCTGCTGAGTGAGGTGGGGTATTTATTTGCCTGTTGTAAATGGAGTTGTCGTTCCTAAGCCAACCACGCCATGCATTTTTTATGCGAGGCTGCACCTTGCAGAGACACTGAAATGTTAGACACTAATTAGTCACCCCGGCTGGCAGAGCGACTCCTGACTGACCACGCCTTGCGTCCTGCCGGAAGGTTCATGAGGACGTACAGTTGGCCTTGCTTTTCTAAGCTCGTTTTGAACGGGAGATTTTTGAAGATCTGCGTGTTAGAGGGGCGTTCTGGTGGTGGCGTGAGTTTGCCCTCAGGCTGAAGGATGAAGCATCCCTGATGCTACCAGGGCGTCACAGCTGCTAAGAGCGGGCAAAGGGCTGTGCGCATGGCACACCGAACGCCCGTCCGTCCCGCGGTCGGCTCAGAGGGCGCCGCTGTGTGACGTCGTCAGGCTGCCGTCTCACTGAACTCGGTCCCCCTTGTCAGCCTTGGCCATGCGTCCCTGGAAGGCTCGCCGACCTCAGGGAGGAGATCGCCGGCCTGAAGTCAGCTTTGGGGGGTTTTCTCTGAGTCACGTACAAAGAAGAGAATGCAGGTCCGTTGCTCCGTGAGATAGGAGCCGCACCGTGGGACATCTTCACTCTTGGGCCACTTTTATCTGCAAATGCACAGTTTCACCAGACTCAGCCTAACCACTGGACGTCTCCGTGTTTCCGAGTGACAGGTGCACGCGGTGACCTTGGCAAAGGAATTAGTTTCTGTGCGTGAAGAGGGCCGTGAAGCCTTTCTCTGCGGATGAGCACGTGGCAGACGTACCAGGACCGGGGAGTTGTCCAGTCTGACCAGACTAGCAGGGGAAGGGACAGCAGTCCTGAACAGGTGGTTTGGGGTCAGCGCCTGGGGTCCCTTGGGAGACAGGCCAAGGGTCGCGACGTCAGTCGGGCAGATCATCACAAGGATGCGAGCAGGGCAGAGAAAGGGTGTGACCTGAGATTCAGGGAGACGAGTGAGGACCGCGGCGGACATGCTGGTTTGGGGGCGCGAGGGCCGGAAGCGGCGAGGCGGCCGTCACAGGGGTCTCAGGGATGGTGGGGGGCGGGGGGGAGGGGAGCGGTGGAAACAGGAGGGAAAACACATGAGGCCGGTAGAGCCACACGGAGAATTCCGAAAGGAAGACGCATAAGCAAGTCCAGGGCCAAGCCAGAGCGTCGCAGGGCAGTCTGGGAAACGGAGTGTCCCCTAGGCAGGTGTCCCTGTCCAGGGTTTTTTCCTGTGGGATGAGGTGGGGCTGCGGCTGAAGGAGTCTCCGAGGGAAGAGGATTCTAGAAAGCTGTACCGGGGATAGTCAGTAACCAAGTCAGCCCCAGGAGGAAGGCAGAGAAAGCCAAGGGAGGGGACATCCCCTCCACGGGGTCCCCAGGGAGGGAACAGGCCCCGTGGCCCTGGGTGGCAGGGCCAGTTACAGAAACGGGCGCCACCATGCAGCGCAGGTCCCTGGGTGTTCAGTGCTGGGGGGGGGGGGCAGCAGGAGGGGACATGCGGGGCTCTCACTTGTCCCCAGGGCTCCCTGAAAGCCCAGCCCAGCAGTGGCATTGCCGGCACACGCACGTCAGAAGGACGCCTTGCTTTCGAACCGGACTCATTTGTCCTAAAACGTGAGGTCAGCCTGAGCTTGCGGCTGGTAGAATGGCAGCCCGGAAACATAAAGGAGCTGGCGGGTCCTTAATGGGCAGGCGGGGCGTGTGCCCCCTGGCACCAGGGGGACAGCTGGCACGACGACTCCGGCAGCACCCACCGTCGATTTGGGAGGACAGTTCGCCGTCAGAAAGACACCGCGGCCGGAAAGGCTGTTGGTGTAGTTCCCTCTTCGTGGTCAGGGCAGAGCGGCCACCTTTCCCCTCCTCCTGGCTCCTGCATCGGCAGCGATGACGACCCTCCAGCTGTCACGCAAACGCGTCGTGTGGCCTTCTGCCACCGCAACACGCCCACAGCAGGTGGCACGTCCCCCTGCCTCGAGGCCTCCTGTTTCCCTGTCCTGTTCCTGCTAGTGTTTCCTCAGTCACACCTGCAGGTCTGACAAGGGGACTCTGAACCAACCTGTGTCCGCGACTTGGAACGAGCCGTGCTTTGCTTTTAACCTGATTGGTTGGGGTGCTCAACGGGCTGGGGACGTTATTTGTTCCATCCCGGAGATTCAGTGACAGAGAGGGAAGAACTGAAATGTCATCAAAAACAGGCTTTCTGCTCACAATAATGTCGCGGACCACCGTGATGATACCGTCCCCTGAAATCAGAGCTTCATAGGTGCCACGTCAGACCGGAGGGCTACAGCGGTCCCAGGTGCACCCCTCAGGGTTACTTACATGCGTGTGTGTGTGTGTGTGTGTGTGTGTGCATGTGTGTGTGCTCTAACGGTCCCAGGTGCACCCCTCAGGGTTACTTATATTATATTATATTATATTATATTATATATGTGCATGTGCTCTAACGGTCCCGAGAAAACATGAACTGACGGGACTGACACTCTCCTCAAACAGCCGTGCCCCTCGACGTGTTACGCTTGCACTTGGCTGTCACCGTTCCTCATCCGCGTTCCCCGCCTCCCAGGGTGAGCCTGTCCCCCTTCTCTCCTCTATGGGAGAGTCAGTAAAGCCAGCGGGAATCCCTGTGTCACTGCATAGTGAGTGCGGAAACACGGCACCTGACCGCAGCTCGCGCACGTCACGGGGCCCCGTCTTGTGTGCACCTGTGCCCCCGGTACAGAAGGTGCCACGTGCTGCCTCGCTGGGGCGCCGGGTTACACACGGGGCTGTGGAATGTTCTTGGACAGCTGATGAGTCATCTGTCAGAAACGATGACTTAATCCCCGTGACAGGCTCCGCACGCCCGTGCAGAGTTCCACCCCGTCACCTCATTTCCCTCCAGGACTTTATTATTAGTTACTTCTCTGCCAGGGCTACGTGGTTCCCTGTTTGTATGTCCCCCTGAGCTGTACCCCATGATTGTAGCAGAAATGTGGACAAGGAGTGTCCGTCCAGCTGAAACCTCCAGCACAGGCTGTCTTGGAGCCTGAGAAGCCGCCAAGCGTGTCATCCAAGGGCTGTCTGGAAGAACTCCAGACATAATGCCTGGTTTTCACGTCCTCACACGTGGCTGGGCACGGTCCAGACAGCCCTCGTGTACTGGGGGTTCCACGGGCTCTTCCCCTCGTCCCTGGATCATTAGTACATACGGAAAAAGCTAGAAGCTGAGCCGCGTGCTATAGTGGTTTCCTTCTCTGATGCCCGGGAAAGGCCATTCTTTCTGGAGTGTTCGGTCCACTCCGTCCCTCAGGGACACCTGAGTGCCGTGTGGTGCTGACGGTGCTCCGTGTCTGATCCCCAGCACGCAGTCTGTGCTTTCACGCTCGTCCCGTGTGCCAGGGGCTGCGGGGACCCGCGGGGAAACCACAGACGCAGGACCCCGTCATGCCCGAGACCCACGACGGCGCATCCCCTCGCCCGTGGCGGCTGGTGGCTCAGCCTGTCGGCCGTCTCCGTCTTGTTGGCACGGGCGTCGGAGTTTGGGGACGGCCCGCGCCCCCCCACACCGGTCTCGGGGTTGCCGCGAGCACCACACGGGTGGGCACAGCCCGGGCAGCCCCGGCGGTGCGCGGCGCAGGGAGCGTGGTGGCGGAGGGGCCACCCCGTTCTCCACGCGCGAGGCACAGCCGCGTGCTCCGAAGGCGGGCGGTCCCAGGGACTGAAGCTGGTTTCAGACGGACCAGACTCCTTATTTGTGCCGGCTCACTCGACCCGGGTGTCCTAGCGAGTGTGCCATCCTGTCACCGTTAAAAACCTCAGAGAAACTCCGGAGTTCTCATTCAGCACTCGTGAGTCAGTGTCCCGAGAGCTACCTCAGGTTCACCAGCCTTTCGGGGGGGGTGGCGCATCACGCTGCGGTGTCACCGCGGCTACGAGGTCACAAGGCGGTCTCGCGCTCAGCCCCGTTGCAGTCATGGCGCACGCGCTGGCGAGCGGAGACCGGGAAGGGCGCGTCCACGGAGGGGACACGGCAGGTGCCTCCAGACGCGTGTCCAGTGCCTGCCCTTGTGGGCCCCGTGCGAAAGTCCCACGTTGGGCGTTTTGGGGAGCAGCGGTGGGCCAGGGGGACTGAAGCTGCGTAAACGCAGACAGCTTAGACCCCTGGTCCCAACTCTGTCGTCCACCAGCCGTGTGTCCTGAGTGGGGTGTCGGGGTGCGAACATGAGCCTCGTCCCCGCAGACCTGGCAGTGGAGAGCCCTGGGCCCCACGATCGCCGGGGCCCCGTGCAGCGTTCGTTCGCGTAGGAGTCCGTCCTCGGAGAGTCGGGGCCCCCGCAGCCCCACCCCGGGCCCCCCTCAGTGCCGCTGAGCGCGCAGGGTGGGCGGTCTGTCTGGTGCTGTCACCGTGTCCTCCTCCCCCGCGTGCGTGTGGGACGCCGTGACGGGCCGTCCGCTCCGCTCCCGCGCCCCGAGCTCCTCTCCACTCGCTCGCGTACCCTCAGCCTATGACTCTCATCCGAGTCTTGTCAGCCTGGGAGGGAGGCTGCTGTCCCTCCTGTGTCCTCCGTCGCCCCCTTGGCGGCTCCTCCCCGTCTGGAGGTCGCGGTCTGCACTGATGAGACCCCCC
>PVJL010004641.1:21883-56668 GCA_004026885.1 Lyroderma lyra
GCCCCACACACGCTGTGGACGATGTGCTGCGGGGACCCTGCTCTCTGGCTACCACGTCTTTCCCGGGGACATTCCACTGCTCCCCAGGCCATTCCCCGACCCCACCCCCACCCCCACCGCCGGCAGGTCCAGCATGGCCCTCAGGACACGGCTCAGCCCTCCGTCACCTCGCCAGGCGGGATGTTTCCGTGTCAGTCTCTCCCCTGCCCTTGGCCTGCTTTTAGGTTTGTATTCCAGTCTTTTCGGAGAAGTCCGGTCTGCTTACGGACCCCAAACCTCCCCTTCTCATTCTGGACCGCCTTGTGCAGATGGCCCGGGTTAGCGGTCGGGTGCGAACACGAGCGGGGCGCATGTCCCAGGGCCCGTGCTCCACGCGTTGGAGGTTCACACCTTTTGGGACAGACATGGCAGCTCAGAACCATTTGGCCCCCCGTCCCCCAGGAGCTCCCCCTGGTCCTCTCCCTCTGTGTCCGGAAGACCCCAGCCGGCGTAGGCCGCTCCGGGCCCTGGCTGCCTGGTGCAGTCCCGCCACTTACCTGCCAGAACCCCGCCTTTCACGTACATGAGGTGACACCCCGTCCCGGGGCTCATGGGTGCTGGACGTCTGCTAGGGAAACGCGGGGTTCAGACACGACGGGACCATCATGATGGGGTGGTTCCGGCTACCCAGGGGCTCCGAGGGTCCTGGGGTGGGAAGGCGTGGGGCAGAGGGCCCTGTGCACAGAGTCTGAGGAATGCGTTTCTCTTGGACATGGTGGCAGCGGCCTGGCACCCACCGTGGGTGCCCGGACCGGCCATGACTCGAGACCTGGTACCCGTGTCAGGTTCTCTCCGCTTGTGCACATGCGCGGGGGGCACAGGGCCACGCCTCCCGCTCCCTCGCCCCCCTCTTCTTTGAGCGGCTCTGCAATCCCATCCCACACTCCGTGTTTGATGACAGTTACACGGTGGGCCCTCAGCCAGCCCACTGCTAGACCTTCAGGTCACTCAGCACCCTGAGAGCTACAGAAGCCCGTGCAGCAGGCACAAGGGCCAGAGGGAAAGCAGAGCCGGCCTGCGCCGCACTTCCTCGTCACGCAGAACCTCAGGAGCTCGCGGTCCCCGCGCCCTGTGCCCGGTTCACTGAGCCCTGTGCATGCGTGTTCCCACGCGGTCCCCGCTGCGCCCCGCCATCACGCAGACGGGGACTGACGCTCAGAGGCGCTCAGGCAGGGACCGCCCAGGCACAGCGAGTGGCGGGACCAGCGTGACCTCTGAGACCCGGGCAGACACGGTACTGAGTGACAGGCCAAGTTTCAAACGCGCGTCCGACGACAGAGGCCCAGCTTTCAAAGACCGTGTCCCCGTGCCTTCCAGGGCTCTCTTCCTGAGCGTGACACGCGGGCCCGCGGCCCAGTGCGGTGACGTCTCCTGGGGACAGGTCCTTATGTATCTGGGTGTCCTTCAGCTGAGTCAGGCCGAGTCGTGTGGGGTGTCTGAGAGCGTTGACAGTTGTCCAACCTGCCTTCACGGTGTCGCTTTTGTGTTTCAGATGCATCATCCCATTCAGATGAAGCCTGCAGACAGTGAAAAGTCCAACGGTAGGTGGTGAGCGACAGTCACCTTCAATGTCTGTGTCTTTGCGTGACAAGTCCGCGGGGGACGGGGTGCCAGACCCCAGCTGCGTTTCCTGGAGGGCCAGGCAGCAAGAGCTCCCCCGGGAGCCGTGCCCTGTGGCCGGCACGTGGGCAGAGACATGCGCTTCACTCTCCTCCCTCATGTCGGTCCGGTGGGAAGACACCAGAAGTGGTTCCCCATGTCCCTCGCTGTGCAGGGACCTGGTGGCCTTTGGCCCGTGTGTGTCTTCTCCCACAGTGCGTTGGGGGCGAGTGCCTCACGCTGTGCAGGGGACAGGAGGAGGGAGGGTCGCCCGCTGCCCGGAGGCTGCCCAGAGGCCTCCTCTCTGAGCAGTGCCAACGCCTTCGCGTCCACACGCACTGAGCAGCCCCTCTGCCGACTGCATCAACGGCACACTCCGAGCCCCCCACCCCGCCCCGAGAGCTGCGTGTCTGCGTGTGCACGTGAGGCGTGAGCACCCCCCACGCCCCGGCCCCTTCGCGGACTAGGGAATCCTGCGTGGTCCCCCTGGGCTGTGGGCGCCTGCTGGGTGTGTCCAGGAGCAGAGGTCAGTGCCACCCACGGCTCGGAGGGTGCGTCCCAGCGGTTCATGTCAGCGCTTTGTAAGTGACAGCAGCTCCTTGGCAGTGCTCGTGGTGGCTGTCATGTAGATTGTTCCCCAGCCTCTGTGCCCTGAGCACGTATGCCCAGGCCAAGGCCGCACACACCCCCACCCCCAAATCCTGCACCCTTCTTGCCCCACAAGTGCACAGCCCAGTCGGCCATGTCCCCTTAGGGGAGACAGGAGCTCTCACACACGAGGGGTCTCCTGTCAGTGGAGGCCATCTTGGCACGTCCGGCCACCGAGAGCTGCCTCTGTCCCTTGGCTCCCTGACTCTAAGCTGCGTCAGGGCAGGGGCCACTGAGTGGCCGTCGGTGAAAGAGCCTTTGGTGTCACCCCTGAACCCGAAGTCACGGCTACAAAGACGTGCGGGACTAGAGGACAGAATGGGGAACACTCGGCCTGACCCAGCTCCCCCGTTTGCCTGTCCCCTGCGCACACACCAGCCCTGCCTCCGTGCATCCCGGCCATACAGCTCCCGGGGCTCCGATTGGCCCGCTGCCCCTGCTGTCCAGGGTCCACGCTGCACACTGAGGTGACATTTGCTTCGGGTCCGGGACCCAGTTAGGTGTGATCTCAAAAGCCAAGACTGAGCGCTGGTTCATGCTAAGATGACACGTACCTGGAAACGCTGTCTTTCAGGAAACAGTGGCTAAAAATGCCACTTCAGCAGGTGAAACCCATTTCGAGGAGACCGGACATGGCCCCTGACCCTGCCCTCGTTAGCTGTGTCCTTGGTCACTTTCTGTAGCCTGACCTGGCCTCCCCGTCTCCAGCTGAATTTCCATTAAAAAAAGCAACTCGAAACGCAGGGGCGTGAGCAGGGTCCCACGTTCTCCCCGTGCCTGGGGGCGGGGCCGGGAGGAAGCTGTCCCTTCCCAGAGCGCGTGAGGCACGCTGCGAGCCTGTCGGGACCTTGCGCAGCGGCCCTGGCCATTGAGCGCCGTGCGTGGAGCCCCGTGAAGGCGGGAAGGAGGCCGCGCCCCAGGGGGCCCCTCGTGGCGTGTGCTGACGTCCACGGATCGCACCGCCGTCTCCCATGCGATCGCTGTGTGCAGGTGGACTCCAGGGACCCGGCCAGTCTTTGGCCTCAGTCTGCCTGCCGACTCTGACGGAGGGAACCTCTGGGGCAGCTCAGGAGTGGGGTCCACTTCGCGTCCGTGCTCCCCTGAGCGGGGGGCTTCCAGAATGCCCCGGCTTCCCAGAGGCGGCCTCTGTGCGTCGTCGGCCCTGATGGAAGCTGCAGCCTCTAGCACATGTGTGCAGACCTGCTCACGTCACGTGACCTCCGCCTCCGTGCTGCTACTGTGCAGGAGTCCAGAAAAAGACAGGGACAGGGCAGTGAAACGCCGAGGCCTCCGGACGAGCACCCTGAGGGGCACCCACGGAGCAGCAGAGTCCAGCTGCTGTTGGGCGCTGCGGGATTTCCATGAAGCAGGAGCACACACACCGGTGCTTTCGTCAGCACTGTGCCCCACTGCAGGGGCTGTTGTGAACCCCCCGTCGCTCTGCGGACACACGTCCCCGCTCCGCGGGGTGCAGAAGCAGGCACAGCTGGGCCTGAAGCTTGCCCGGCCGTGACTGATGACGAGACCGTCCACACCGTCTTGGTCCCACTCCGTCACCTCGGTGACCGCGGCCTGTGCTCACGTAGGCCGTCCTCCCGGCCCGGAGTGCTGCCGGCAGACCATCCCCCGCCTCCCGCCGTGCCCTGCCCACCCCACCGCTTACCCGGGGTCCTCGATGCCTCACATCCGGGAACGGCCCACAAGCCCCGTCTCCGTTCCACCGCGTCCGTGCGTCCAGTTCAGAGCTCACGGTTGAGACCAGTACACGTCTCCGGGGGAAGACGCGCGAGGCTCCGGCGCACGTGGGACCCACAGGATGTACTTGACGGCGCAGCAGTAATTCCGCACGCGTGCAGAGAGCCAGTCGTGCAGTGCCGTGTGTCACACTGACGCCCGGGAGCCCGGTGCGCCCGTGGCAGCTTGCGGACCAGGCTGCCCGCTCAGGCGTACGGTGACAGAGCTCCGAAAATGAGGCATCCAGGCCCCAAACTTCGAATGCTAACCCTCGTACTGAAAGCACGGTGCGGGGTCCGGACACGGCCCCGGCCTGGAGAACCTTCCGGTCTGCTGTCACCACGGCGGCAACCCCATCTGGGCAGCGCTGCGTCCTCCTCACCAGAACCGTGTGCTGCCCCAGGTCAGGGCTGCGGAGCCCCAGCCGAGGACAAAAGGTCACCGGCTAGCTCCCCAGAGGATGGAGCGTCCCCCCGGCCCGAGCGCGCGCGCCCGCCGCCTTGGAGCGCTTCGACATGGGGCACAGGGACGTTTCCTTCAGCCCAGGGCTGGGTGCAAAGTTTGTTCCCTGCCCGACGACACTTCCTCCCTGTCCCTCATGACCAAGGTGGCAGCGAGGGGCAGCGTCCAGGAAGGGCCGGGGCGGCAGGGCGGCAGCGGGGGGCCGCGGGGCAAGGCAGCGGTGGGCAGGGGAGGGCGGGGCAGCGGGGGCCGCGGGGACTGCGGGGCGAGGCGGGGGCGGCAGGGGCCGCGGCTCACGCGCCTGCGCTCTGCCCCCTAGCGGTGGAGGACCGGAAGCTGTTCATCGGCATGGTCTCCAAGAAGTGCAACGAGAACGACATCCGGGTGATGTTCTCGCCGTTCGGCCAGATCGAGGAGTGCCGCATCCTCCGGGGGCCCGACGGGCTGAGCCGAGGTGAGTGTGCGTCCACGGCGGCCGCCTGCCCCGTGCGCTCGCGGGGACTCCGTGTCACCGTCGGGGTGGGAGTCGCCGCAGCCTGCAGCGAGAGGGCACCCTGCAGCGAGAGGGCACCCTGCCGCACGCCCCATGCGACCAGAGACCAGAATGATCCGCTCTTCTCTCTCAAGTCGGGAAGGCCGTGGTCACTGCCAGACGGGACGCCGCTGGCCGGCCTCCGACACACCCCTCTGCGATGTCAAGTTCAAGTAGATACGTGGGGGGGAGTGAGGGAGAGGTAGGGGAGCGGGGGAATGGGTGTCGCTGTCACCCTAGTTCCGGGCTGTGACGGAGAAAGGCGAAGGGCGTAGTGTGCACGTTCCCACGCGTTCCCACGTCCGGGCGAGGGCACTGGGCCCGTCCTCGCTCATCAGGGTGGTGTTTCAAAAGCCAAAGCTCTGGGAGTCCTGAGGGACACACAGATGACTTCCGTGCAGAAGACGACGGCAGGCTGCCCGTGGTCCCCGTGACGCACACAGAGCCTGTGGCCCTGAGCCCTGCTGCAGACCAGCATCTGTGCAGGCAGCCACACGAGGTCGTTGGAAGTGACTGCCCTCTCCAGGTTCACCGTCTCCATGGACAGGGCCACGCACACACCCCATCCCTAAGCCTCCCCTACGGCCTGTCACTGAGCGTTAGCGCCCATGTGACGGCCAGCCGCCCACCAGCCCAGGGAGGCCCCACCGACTGCAGGTGTGTAAAGTGCAGTGTCCAGTTCTTGTAAGAAACCCGTCCCCCGGCGACACGAAGTCGTGTTGGTGCTGCTGGTGTCGTTTTCGGCACGAGCGCCACGGGGCCCGTCAGAAACGCCTTTGTGCTGGCAGCCTCTGGCTCTGGGACAGCACTGCCACAGCACGTCCCGTGTGGAAAGGCAAGGGTGCACCCCAGTTCTTAAATCCAGCACCACACGAGAGGGAGACCCATTTGTTCTTCCGATTCTCAGACAGAGCGCTGCAGGGTGTCAGCTGCTGGAACCGTGGGCCGGGGAACACGGGGTGCATGGCCTCCCCCCACCTGCAGCCCCTCAACACAGAGGGAATGGGAAGAGGGGACAGCTCTGAGCGGGCGGTCCCCACATTGTCTTCTGAAGGTGGTTTAAAACAGAGGGAGGAGTCGAGGGTCAGAGGCACACAGCCCCCAGTTATGTGTTTTCTAACAACCCTGACACCCTGTCATGCACCCCTCCCTGAACAGATGGGGTTCTCTAACAACTGGATGGGGCCCAGTGCTGAGGGGCACCCCTCAACAGCAGACCCGGGGCCTCGAGCTCCTGTGCCACTTGCCACCTGTGCCGTCATGAGTGTCATCGTGCTGGTGACCTGCACAGCCTCTAGGACTTCCGTCCCAGTGCCCTTTGCCATCCTGGTGGCTTCACACCCCAAAAGCTCCCAATCACACCTGCAGTCCTGACGGACATGTGCCCCAGAGTGAGGGCACAGGGGGCAGAGGCAGTATGGCTCAATGCAGGGTGACACGTGCAGGGGACACACAGTGCTCTCCATGTGACCCCTGTCCTGTGGCCACTTCTGTCCCTGCAGCCGCCGTCCCCTCCTGCCGTTGCCCGCAGTCCCTCTTCTGTGCCATCTCAGTCAGCTTCCACTCACCGGGGCCCACGGCACAGAGCGGGAGCAGCAGGGCCAGCCCCTGAGCCACGCCAGGCGGCATGGGGGGGTCGGTGACCTCTGGGTCCCATCCCAGCCTTCCTCCCCTCCCTCTCACCACGCTGCCTATTTTACTCTGTCTCCCCATTTGTGGATGGCGGCGGTCAGAGTCCCTGCCCTGCATGTCCCGTGCGGTGCCACCGCGTAGGGACGTACTGTCCACGCGGCATAGTAGTAAGACCAGGACCGTGAGGCCAGGGGCCCTGACGCCTGTCCACCCTGTCCCGGGAGGAGCCGGCCCCCATGTGAGGACAAGGTGCCTGGCCCTGCGGCCCTGAGGGTTCCTAGGGCACACGCACGTGACTTCTGCAGATCAGATGTTGTGACGCAGCCCCGACCTGCATGGGCAAGAGCAGGATGTGGGACTGGATGAGGGAGCCTGGCCTGCGCCACCAGCCGGAGGCGCAGGCACGGCCCTTTTCTGGAACACGTTGCGGAAGACCCTCACTGACGTTTCACACCGGTGCTGGCTTGCTGTGAGGGGTGCACTCGCCCTCCCTGACGGCCCTCCCGCCCTTCCTGTCATGGGAAGGAAATTTCTGGAGAACGGATGAGACGTCCCTGCGGCAGAGAAGGAAGGAACTCGCTTGCAACTCCTTGTTCAGAAGTGCAAAGGCAGACAGTGGCGGGGTTTCCGGGGAGCAGAGCCCCGTGGTTCCAGGATTGGGAGGACGCCCCGGACACGCATCTTCGTGCAGAGCACCAGCCTCGCTCACACTCACGGTTTGCTCCTTAAGGAGCTGCATTCTCCCCAGGATCAGTAAGCGTCACCTCTGCCGGTACAGGGCGCTCAGCATGGCGGTCCCGGTGCCGGTCACTGTCTCCGCAGTCCCGATACCAGGTGACTAAACATGAAGCAACACGAAAGCGAAGTCCCTTCTCCTGTAGGGCAATGAGGGGGCGATGCTGTGGGGTGGCTCCTTTTGGGGTGGTTCTTCCCTTTGCTTTTCCCAGTTCAGTTACAGGAGTCACGGTGACACAGGGGTACCACTGGCCCTCCTCGGGTGTCTGATGTCACTTCCTCTCCCTGCATCCGGGGTTTGCGTTCCTCCCTGGCAGGTATGAAGCCACTGGGTCCCTGGCTTTGTACCCACCGGGCCCTGCTCTGCTCTCAGTTAGAATCACTGTCTGAGCTTTAAAAAAAAAAAAAAAGAAGAAGAAGAAGAAAGAAAGAAAGAAAGAAATGAGGATTTGCCTGCTGGTCAGGAAGACTGTCCTGCAATGCAAGTCCATGGCCCACGCCCACCGGGGACCACGCCCACCGGGGACCACGCCCACCTGGGGGCCACGCCCACCGGGGGGCCACCCCCCCACACCTCCCACCATGGGTGCACCCGCGTCTGCACGTGCCCTCTCCCCAGCCCGCCGTCTCCGCCGACCTGGACGACCTGGACGACCGGTCTGAGGTGCCTGCCAAGCGCCCCTGCGACCCTCCACTCTGCCGGGCAAGCGAGCAGCCGGTCCAGCGAGGTGTTTACCCTCCGCGTCCACGCTCAAGGCGTCGGAGCCAGCGCGCCTGCAGCGCTTCCCACACGGCTGCCCTGTTCTCGCTTACCCACAGCCCCGCACTCGAGCGGGCGATGTGGGTGCAACCTGCAGGGGTTCTGCACCGTGGCAACGGCTGATCCCTCAGAGACGGCGAAGGAATTCATTTCGTTCTTCTCTCCCACGCTCTGGAGCCAAACCCTCACTGCCATTTAAGGTGACCTTCTGCTCGCTGAGGAACGTTCCAGCAGTGTCCTGCCAAAGCCCCTGACGAGTGAACTGGCGGCGTTTTCCGGGATGTTGGCGAGCACGGACTGGCTCGCTTGTTTCTCTCGCTTCTGACCGGGATGTCAGGACAGGGCTTTGACTCTTAAACCTGAACACAGACAGGGCCTCGGGTTTGATGCCGCGGTCTGGACTCGCCCACAGGGTACCTGAGCCCTCAGCTACGCGGACACTTGAGTCAGATGCCCCCGGACCGTTCACCGCCTCTTGGTGTCTTTGTTCCGAATACAGTCTCACAGCTGTGACCAAGCCTGCACTTGACCTCTGGCGCCGTAAACGAATGCCCCCCCCCCAGGCCAGTTTTGCGTGAACAGCCCCAACACGGGGGATGGGGCGGGACGCCCCGATTTTGTACTCAGCACGGGTTGGACAGCGCCCGCCACCACGCAAAGCTGCAGGGAGGCGGTTCGGCTGTGCATTGCAGCCTCTTTCCAGCTGGATGGGAATTTGCAAACGAGCTTCTGCGAGGCCGCCATCCCGACTCCACGCCACCCAAGTCGCTTTAAAACCGCGCTCCGGCCAGGGGAGACGTCGCCCCTCCCCATGACACAGCCAGCGAGGGGACGGCCCAGGCAGTGCGCTGCTCTCCAAAGGGCCTCTCTTGTCCTGTGTGCATGCGCCGAGCAGGTCGTCACCTCGTTCTCGGGAAAGCCCCTGGCAGCCACCAAGAAAGGAATGGTGGAGCCCCTGCATTCAGACGCGCTTCCCATCCAGGTGACGTGTGGACTCGACGTGTCCCAGGGCCCTCCCCGTCACGGTGCTGCGCACTCGCCTCGGGTCCCGTCTGTGGGAGGAAGAGACTTCGTGAAGCTCCCCCAACCCCGACCATCATTTGTTTTAGTGGCGAGAAGGCACCCTGACTGAAGTGGGGGGAATCAGCAGCTGCTGAGCTTCAGCAGGTGGAGACGATGAGTAACTAACTGCAAGGTGAATTACGGGGTGGGCCACATTTACAGGTGGAAATTTTCTTTTTGCTATTACCTATTTGTGGGCTTTCAGACAGTACTATACAGGCTGCCCCCCAACCCCCCACACGCAGCACCGTGTGGCTTCATTAGGTGGGTACCTGTGCCCTACCTCCCCAGCCTGCCTCCTCTTGCATTGAGATCAGTAGCCAGGGAACTCGCTGCTGAGACAGCCTGTCCGACAGCCTAGAAAAGCTCAGGCACAGCCCCCACGCACACAGAGCAGTTTTTCCTGGCAGGACCCACGGAACCCCACTGCACCCCACTGCACCCAGAGGCCCAGTCTTAGTAGCAAACGGGGATAGTTACAGACCAAGTCGTTCCTGTCCAGTGGGCAAGCATCTCGCCATCTCTCAGAAGGAGCCAGTCCTGGGGTAGGAGCTCTCGGTCCTGACCGGCCACCGGCGGGAGGACTGACCCCAAAGGCGCCGTGGCGTTTTCGCTGGTGCTGGAAGGAAAAACGGAAACCTAGCCGTAGGACTGCCCTTTCCTGCTGCTTTAGGGAAACCACACAGGTGCGCCAGCCACCAGCCCGTGACCCACTGGGCTCTGAGGCTGCTTAACTCACCCCAGTAGCATGGAGTGAAATCTTCTGACATACGGCTTTCTCAGACCGTGCTTTTTGGACGGGATGAGGATCGTATAATCAGAAGCATCGTCCGGGCTTTAACGGCAGGTTTCAGAGACGGCAGGGCAGGGGGTGCGTGTATGGAGATTGAATTTTACTGTTCTAACGCGAATCCTTTCTCTGGAGCCCCGTTAATGACCCCCTCTCTCTCTCTCACTGAGTTATTTACGCAAGTTCTATAATAACTTGTTCCAAACCAGTGGTGAATGCATACACACCGGGCCTCGCTGGTTTGGGTTGACATTTTAGGTGCTTTTTTATGCATTCTTAACCTCATGTGGAGGCTGTCACCTTGGCACGCATTCCTGGATCGCACAAGCACGTGAACTGAACGCAGCCGCCCTCTGGGTGGTCAGAGCACAGTCCGTCCAGGCTCCGCGCGGTTTCCAGTACCCTCTCGCCTCCACGGCGCCTCGAGATGGGACGCGGGCAAAGAAAACTCTGTCCCCGTCACTTCCTCCGTGAATGCGTCCGTGGTGACGGCAGCAGTTTTGAAGAGGTGTCGCTCTGAAATGGCGAATTGGGACGCCGTCATTTAAGAGCTGAGCGTCAGTGTGGAAGCCGGTAGAAGGGACTGTCACCGGCCTCACACTCTGTCACACGCATCATCCAGGTGCCTGAGGGAAGGTTCCCAAATTGCTGTTATCGATGGTAAAACCTGCGGCCTTTCTATACCAAAGCTTCCCCGCCCGGTCTCACGTCAGGGACCTACGGGGAGCAGCCGGCATTCATAGCGAGCTACACGTCAGGCTTCGGAAGGCCCCTGAACGGGGAGGGGACCGTGGGACGAATCCCCGGGCCCCGGGAGTGTGCGCGTGTGAAAAATTACAGCCTAAGGCCGAAAAAGGACACGCACTGACTTTCACGACGAGGCGTGGCTGTGCTCTGGGGTTAATGGGCCGGCGTCGCCGTGTGATTAAAAGGTGCCGATGCCACAGGGACTGCTAACCTCACCAGGTCCGCTGGCCAGAAGAGGAAACGTAGTTCGCGGCCCACAAGTGGTCACCCACACAGTCCCTGGTGGCGCCGAGGCAGAAGGCTCTGGTTGGCTCTCGAGCAGGGGGGGCCCGCCTCCCGCCGTGCCGATACCACCGTCCCGCTGCCTGCCTAGCCCCGAGGTGACAGCGGGCCTCGGCCTGTCGGTGCGCAGATGCGCTTCATTGGGGAATCTCTTAAGTCCTCATCATCATCATGTTCGGAGGAAACCGAGTGGACACTCAGTTATTCTCTGATACCTACGTTCCAATGGTGCGAGGCTAAGGAAGCTGAAGAGAGCGCACTCCGAAGGTCGTTAGAGATGGCGGGTGCCGACAGCCGGCCTGCCGTGGCGAAGCCCCTTAGCGGGCTGCGGTTTTACCACCCGATCCGCCGCGCCGGCACGAGCCACAGCCCCGTTCGCGGAGGAGCCGGGGCGCGCGGGGAATAAAATGTGCATTTCCAAGCGCCGTGTCTTCATTCGCGGAAAGGGCAGCGAGGCGCGTGGCGTGGCGACCAGCATGGCGACCAGCGCACAGTCTGGTTATGTCGCGGAACGAAAGCAAGAAACAGCCACGGGGAACTCGACGGGGCTCACGGGACACGTCTGGAGAAACGAGCGTACATGGCCTCGTGAGGGTTACGCGTTTTAGGTCCGATCTCGGACACGTACCAGGACGTCCCGACTTCCAAACGTCATGAAGACGCTATGCGAATAAAAAAAATTAAAAATCTGAGGCGAATTTTAAAATTTGTGCTTTCTGTGCACTGTTGAACCTTCCCAGAGTAGTGAGAGCATTTGTTTTTGTTCATAATTAATAAGGACTAAGTCGTCCGTGCAGCATTTCCTATACTGGTTTGCATTTGAATGACATCAATGTACATTTATGCATATGGATTTCTAACTACCCAGAGAGATTAGATAATTTGCTGACATTTCGAGCTCTCGGAATTTATTTGCTCATTTGCCCTCGGTGTGAGGACAGTATCATGTGCTGCTTGGAAGTCGATGCTAAAATTCGAAATCCAGAGCCCGAATGTGTGGATGCCCTAGGTAAAGATGACCAACCAGGCAGAAAATGTAAAGTAGCAACGTTTTATTTTAGAAAATGCAAACGAGATCTTGCTCATTCCAAACCCCATGGCTAAAAAGAGAAACCAACTTCCTTCCCCTCGTCTCCATTTTTTAAAAAATAAACTAATCAATCCACAGATCTTTCTGCTTTGGTCCGATTAGCAAGTCAGCACTGTGCGTAAAAAGCACAACCAGAGACAAGCCGAGAGAGCAGTTGTTTACTTTTATGTACTACTGAGAACAGTGTCGTCCTGTGGCCGTTCTCGTAGACCGTGTTGGTTTAACAAGCGTCCAACCCTTTTTGTCTTGTTGTTTTTTGTCTTTCCTGCTCCCTGTCCCCTTGTTTCCCACAGGCTGTGCGTTTGTCACATTTTCTACAAGGGCAATGGCACAGAATGCAATCAAAGCCATGCATCAGTCTCAGACCATGGAGGTACTGTATCATCTGCCCTTCCTTTGTTTTCTTTGTGCAAATGATGGGGGTTGGTAACGCATTCTCTCCTGTGTGCATTGTTCACATGGCAATCACAGATTCCAACTTCCACCGTCTCTCCTGTCACTCACTCAGTCACGTTCTCTCGCTCCCTCTTCCTCTTCCGCTGTCTCTCTCTCTCTGTCTCTCTCGCTGTCTTACGCTCTATTGCTGTCTCTGTCTCTCTCTCTCTTTTTCTCTCCCTCCTTCTCCCTCTCTCCCTGAATTTCCCCCCTGATGACTTGAACTACATGTAGGAAAACCTCCCACCTACTTTCCCATTATTTGTTGAGCCTTTTATTGCAATGGCCCAGGGCCTGCAATGGAAAGTCATGATGGATGCAAGCTCAGCTGAGGTGCCATGCTATACCTGAGAGACCACATCCGTCCCTGAGCCCAGGGTGGCCACAGGTTTGGCGTAAGCAGCCCCCAAAGTTGCCCTGTGCTAACTGACAGGGTTCTTTTCTTTTTTTGTTTTTTTTTTTTTATGTAGGGTCAAGTTATCTTTAGTCAAACAACTGTGTTTTCTCATCAGGAACGTTGGAGAACGTTACTACTTCTCCAGCTTCATTTAACCAGGGACAGTGTTCACGGATGAAAGACCCCTGGAAAAATTACATTTGTCCCCTTACTTAAAAAAGGGACCAATAACCAAGCAACATGAAGGGCTCAAATGTAGCCTCCTGACAGGAGGGAATGGCCTTCGAGGACACTAGTGCGGTGTTCACCCACCAGTGCACACAGGTGGCTCTGGACTTGTAGTCTGTGATTTGGGTCATGGCCTTTCAGAATTTTGCACAAAAGCATTCCGAGAGTGACATGCTGTTACTTACTCTGTATCGTCTCACAGACTCGTGTGGGAGTGCATGTGCTGCCGTATCATGTATCTGTGTGTGTGAGTGGCCTTTTCCCAGGTGGCCTTTTGGTGTTATCCGAAGTTGTGTTTTTCATCTTCTGGGGGAAAAAAATATTTTCAATTTTTATTTAATGTGCAAAATTTTCTTGATCGATTGTTTGAGCTTCTTTTTGCCTCCTTTTTTTTTTTTAATTGGTGTGGGAGGGTTATTTTTTGTTTGTTTTGTTTGTGTTTTGCAATGCTGCCTCTCCCAAAGCATGCTGGGAGCTAAGTGCTCGTTACGCGTCATGTTTTGTGGGCACCTGTTGTTACAGTGAGCTAAAAGGTGGGTGGGAAGGGGGAGAGGAGTGTGCATGGCATTGTCACTAAGTGTTCACTGTACTTTTCTGAGTTTTGATACCAGCATTGCAAAGCCTGTTGTCTTTTTCAAACTTCATTTTGCCTCTGCTGTTCCTAACATACCTTATATAATCACTGTGTTTTCCTTCCAGTGCAGTGCGTTTGTAAGACACTCACCCCCCTACCTGAAGGCAAGCTCAGGTGGCAGTCGGCCATGACAGGAGATAATTAGCAGGATCTGAAAGATCTAGAAATCCAGTCTCTTGTACCACACGCCACTATACATGTGACACTGCATTTGGTCCCCCTCCCCATCTCTGAACTGGGCTGCCCCACTACTGTGGGCCAGTCTGATTTCTGATTTCATTTCCACTTGGGGGTGAAAATGAAAGTGCTGTTAGGAAAACGGGGGTCTTCCCCTGTATTTAGTGCCTTCCATGGACATGTTTCCTTCTTAATTACTTTTATTTTCTGTAATTTGGTGATTTGTGCCTAAATGAGTCTCACCTTAGATCATTATCCTGCCTAAATTCTTCCAACTCTGTTGAGAGCACGGTTGCCCCAATGCCTTCACTCAGAGCACCCCAAGGAAAGCCACCCAGAGGTGGGAGTCTCGGTTCTCCGATGTTAATACAGTTGGAGAGCTCGGGACAGGAAGCAGGCCCCGGCCCAAGCCCCACCCCGGGAGGAGCCAGCTCCCCCAAAGCCAAGACCCCGCTGTAGAGACGGGGGCACACGGATTGCTGGGAGGGCTGCTCCTTTCTTACCGTGCCTCCACCGTAAGAGGCCGCAGCTGGTGCTCTCATAGCCTGGACGTCCGCTTAGACGACAGGGCCCCCGGACACGCAACTGTCTGGTGTAATTCAAAAACTGGGGGCACGTGAACGGAACATTGTACATGATGCCGTTGCACTTCAGTTGTACAACTGACGTCTGTCTGCTTTTTTGTTTTTGTTTTTTAACCAACCACATTACTTCCAGGACTCTGGCTCACACCCCTAACCAAGATACATTGTCTGAGAGATTCGAATTCAAAGCGATGTGACTTAAAAGTTTAAAAGAACATGCTCTTTCAAACCATTTTTAATGCTGTGCCTTCCTGTGTTCCCATGTCCTCCCCATTTTTCCCTTTCATGGTTTAAATGAGCTTTTTTTTTTTTTTTTTTTTTTTTTTTTTTTTTTTTTTTTTTTTTTTTTTTTTTTTTTTTTTTTTTTTTTTTTTTTTTTTTTTTGAGCTATAATCATTGGCCTGATAGTCTCTTTTACCATCACTTTTTGGTGTTTAAGGAAGGAAGAAAAACAACAGTAAACGTACTGTTAGGAGGAGAGACTGCAATTGGTAATGGAATGAGTTTGATACCATAGCAGACCTTCTCCATGCAAACCCCCTCCTCTGTGGGGCGGCCACCTTCCGAGTACGTGGCCCTCCCTACGGTGTGGAGCTCTGGGTACGGAGCAGGCGAAGAGAGGAAGCACAGATCCTTTCTAACGGTGGAAGTGCTGTTTGACACCATTTCCTGACATTCCACACTCTGTGCTGTGACTGTGGCCACCAGAGCTCAAGACTACACCCTGGAGTCCACCCCTCAGTCACCTCATTTTCCTCACCGTTTTTGTTTTGTTTTGCTTTGCTTTGTTTTTTTGGTAATAGCAGACATGATAGCCTCACTCATTCATGGTTACGTCCCCAGCAACGACCCAAGGTGATGCGGAAAAACAAAAGTGCAAGGTTGTTTTCTGGGCGAAAGGCCAGCACCCCAAAAGAGGCAGAGAAAGGAAAAGCCCTTTTAAGTAAGAACATAACATTCCTGCTCTGTTATGCTGAGCTTCAGTAAAAGTTGGGGCTTTTCCATCACTCGGGTAGAACGGCTTTGATTGGGGTGAGATGTGTAAGCAAGCTACACCAAGAAGGAGAAAGTGGGGGTCAGGGGTACCTGCTAAGCGTTTGCCTCACCTAGACGTGCGCAAGGTGCTTCCCCACGGAGGTCTCGGGCCCTAATTCTCCCGACGATTTTATCTCCATCCGACAGGACTCGGTCCTGTTACACAGCCCTTGGCCAGTGCTCACTCACCACCCCTCCTCCTTGCCTTTTAAAGGACATGGAAACAGAAAGAACCTTCTAGAACAGTGAGGTAAAGAAGCCAAGTAGACTCCTCCTGCCATTTACGATACATCTTCCTTTGACTAAACTTCTAACTTGTATGTTTGTTTGTTTGTTTGTTTCCAGTAGCTCTGGGAACTGTGGATAGAGTAGATACGGAAGCAAAAGAGGTCTTTCTGAGGACATGGGACCGACGTCTGTTGGTCAGTGCCTGTGTTTCTCCAAATGCCTCCTTCCTCCACCCTCATCTCTAAAATAATTCCACTCCCCCCGATGACATTGCTAGGTCAAGGTGATCCCCACTGTCACAGTTTGAAAATGCATAACTGAACCCTGGAGAAAGTGGAAAAGCAGAGAATGAGACGTTCCCCTCACAGCCTTCGCCCCTGCGGCCCCAATGGCCCGTGGGAGCAGGCAGGCACACGCAGGTACCTGAGGGGCGCTGGCGGGGCGCCTGGTCTCTGCAGAGGTCCTGGGAAGGTTGGACGACCCACGAAGAAGGAAGGAGAGGCAGATTAATGATCAGAGCGAGACAGCTGGTGGCTCCGCCATCCTCCCGGTGGCTTCGCCACCCCCACCCCCGCTCCCCAGAGGAACCGGTGACCGTGCCTCGAACCGTGGTCGGTCCCGTCCAGAGAAGAAGAAGGCAGCGCAGCTTTTCACAGCGGCCCAGGCCTCCCGGGGGCGCTCAGAGCGCGGCCCCGCGCTGAGTCTCGTGGCGGTGCGGCGCCCAGCCCGGCGGTAACCCCGTCACTCTCTGCTGTGTCTGACCACAGGGCTGCTCTTCACCGATCGTGGTGAAGTTCGCCGACACCCAGAAGGACAAGGAGCAGAGACGCCTGCAGCAGCAGCTGGCCCAGCAGATGCAACAGCTCAACACTGCCACCTGGGGGAACCTGACGGGTCTGGGCGGACTCACCCCGCAGTACCTGGCGGTAAGGCTGCGCGCGCGCGCCCCGGGGAGGGGCGGGGGAGGGGGGCGTGCGCACCGCACCGCGGCGTGCGCACCGCACCGCGGCGTGCGCACCCACTGCACCACCCGCTGTCTCCTACGCACGCAATACAGTTCAATGCGGGGTGGGCGGGGGGACCCCCGGGACCCCAGGCAACGACTGAAATGCCGGGTTCCCTAGGTTAGTCTGTAATCTATGAGCACGTGGCGGGTTTAATTCCTGCCCCGATGCAGGCCAAGCCGAGTCCCTCAAGGCCAAAGCCCGAACCGCCGTTGCAGAGGCGTCTGGACACCCTGCATTGGAAGCGGGGCCGTCGGGGGCACAGGCAGCGGGGGACGCGGGCGGGGGGGGGGGGGGGGGGGGGGGGGGGGGGGGGGGGGGGGGGGGGGGGGGGGGGGGGGGGGGGGGGGGGGCGGGCACAGGCATTGGGCGGGGCACGGGCGGCGGGGGCTAGAGGGCGCACTGCCTCCGAGGCCCGTCCGTTCCATGCCGGGGCCGCAGGTGAAGTCCCCCTGGGACTTCCCCGTGGAGCTGTGTCCACTGGGTCAAACAGTCCTTCCTTCGATGCCAGAGAATTCTATCGTGTTCCAGGCCACAGAGACCCCGTTCTCTCCGCCATCCCTCCCACGCCCTGTTTGTAAACTTGCGCTGTCCTCACGGTCCTCTGAGCCGCCCCTCCGACTCTCACCTCTGCATTAAAATCCAGTCGCCAGCGTTGAAGACAATCCCCCCGGTGCGACCGAAGCAGCCCCCCGCCGTGCCGCCCCCCCCCCCCCCCCCCCCCCCCCCCCCCCCCCCCCCCCCCGTGTGGACCTGCAGGTCTCTGCACGGAGCGCGCCAGCGGCATTTGCAGGAGCCACGGCCCACGTGCAGCCGTGGGCGCCCATGCTTCTCCGCGTTTCTGCATCTCTTTCCCAGAGCTCCCGCCAAGTCCTGCGCCCTGCCCGCTTTTGCGCGTTAGAACCCAGATGCTGGACCCCGGCACCGCCTGCTGCGAGATGGGCCTTCTAGTCCAGTCCCCATCCCTGTGTCCTGGCCTGTCACGTGGCCTTGAACCGCTCCTCTCAGGACGGTGTTCTCCATTAGCCTTCCTCTGTAGCAGAACCCGAGCTGTTCTGTAAATGTCCTCCCGTGGCCTTGCGGGTCAGACCACCTGCTCACACAGCTGAGAATGGGGGCATGCACGTAGGTCCCATCACTGGCCCCGGGGCCTGCCACTGGTGGTCACGTGGGGGTCACCCGCTGCGTGCTCTGTCCCTGCTGCCCTGTTACTTCTCGGAGGGCAGGCATGGCCCTGTTCCGAGTTTTCCCCACCCCACCCCCGTGCTTCCAGGGGTCCGGTGTGCAAGAAGGAAGGAGGAACGTGCTTGTCCTGCCTGCATCTGGGTCGTACTGAGAACCTTGACCAAGTTCACTGTCCTCTCGCCGTTCCTCCCTGTGACCCACAGAGACTCTGTCAGAGGTTCTGCCTGGTTTCTTGCTAAAACCTAAATGCAGCAGACTCTCCGTTAACTGGAACTCAAGCCATCGGCACGCTCAAGCAGCCGGCAAAATTATTTCGTGACTGCTTGAGCGTGCCCGTGCTTGAGTTCCGGTTAATGGAGAGTCTGCGTACTGTCATCCGGCATCTACCCATTCCCCACGGGTGCCGGTTAACTGGGAGTCTGCTGTAGGCTCTGCCACGCACCTTCTTGGTCCATCCGTCTGGAAATTTTATGAAAAAAGAAATCAGTCGTAACTAAGCAATCACTGGCTGTCTACAAGCCCGTGCTTTTCGGTGGTGCACAGGCCGTGGTTAGTTGCCTGCACCAGCGCTTTTATCAGACATCGAAGCCGGGCCTCACAAGTTCCAGGAATCCAGCCTCTCGATCCACGGTCTCCGAAAGCCTGCACCCGGGGTGTGCATGTCCCGACCCTGCGGCTCACCCGCCACACCCCTTCGCTTACAGAATTCTCTGGCACCTGTGTCTTTTGTCACATCGGCAAGTGATTTCTGTCCCCCGAGCAAGAATTAGTCTCGTCTCATCACGTTTCCGTACGCCCTGAGCTGTGTATTCTCGTGGGCTTCCATCCTTCCACCTCCGTGTGAGTCCTCCTCTCCACAGGAAGTCCGCGTGGAGGGCCTTTGGCCTTGACGGCATCCCCCTCCTCTGTGCGTAAGGGACATCTGACTCCCACTCAAAGAGTCGTCTTCAGTGGGAAGGGACCCTCAGCAGCAGTGTAGTGACACTCCAGGTACGTCCCCGTACCTCAGGAGGTTCCGTTAACTCCTCAAAGTACCTTCAAAGCTATTTTCATTTCACTTCAGTTTTTAAAAACATCGGCTAGGCGGAGGGCGTCAGGAGTTGCACCACAAGAGAATGGGAAAACTAAGTCATCAGACCACAGTAGGGGCCTTCTCTCCATCACCGTGAACAGGTGTGTGGTGTTACACCTGGCGAATCCATCTGGCACATCGCAAGGGATGGGTGAACGCGTCCCTTCGTGTAATGTCGTTGTCACTAAGTCTTTGGTTTGATCAGCCCCCGAGACCCCACTGTTGGGTGCTTGCATCTCGTTCCTCTGAAGCACCTAACAAGTTTTTAATAATAAACGTGGAGAATCCGTGCTTTCTGGTTCCCTTCCACGTCCAAGTAGAGGAGGTCGCTGTGGGCTGGCTCCTACGTACACACGATGTCTGCGCCGACCTTACCACAGAGAGTATCAGCAAGTGCGGGCAAGCACTGGCACGGCGCCCAAGCGATGACCCCTACTCCGTCTCGGCGGGGTCGATTCCAGAGCGTCTTAGGGCAGCAGCCCCGGGCGCGTACGCCGTGGTGCCCGCTGACGCTCTGTGGTGGGCCACGGAGGGGGCATTCCTGGACGCCCTAGGGAGAGAGGCAGGAACATACGTTCCTTTCTTCTTTAAAAGACGCTGACGTCCTCATAATGCAGAGCGTCAGCGTACATCGCACCAGGTTCTTCTCAGTGTTGACAGATGGTGAAAACGGCCTTCACGTGAGTGACCGTTGTCCTGGTCACGCAGTCACGTCTGTGAACGGGTACATTTCTGTTGGAGTCATCGTGACGGTTTCCCTGTTGCACCAGGAGGGAGCCCCTGGGCTTCCCATGGAGGGGGCCCCGCTGTGGAGGGACGCGGGCGGGACCGAGGGGCGCACCCGACGGACAGGGCTGAGTCACAGCGACTACACAGCGACAGTGAGGTGGCACGCGCCATGCCATGTTGGTTTCCGTAGTTAACACCTGCTTGTTAAAAACCAGTTGGTTGTTCTGAGGCAGCAGTGCTACGAAGTGTCCCCAGTGTCTGTGTTCTTAACAGAGATTAGACATCACAGCCCCAGCTCTGGGAGCCTTCCGTCCCTGAGGCGACAGCAGCCGCCGACGGTGTACGCGTGAAGGAGTCTGGCCGTGTCCCCAGCCGGGCCTGCGCGTGGCCGCGCCCGTGTCGCTGGCTGCTGCTGACGGCACGCTTTCCTTCCTTTGCAGCTGCTGCAGCAGGCCACCTCCTCCAGCAGCCTGGGTGCATTCAGCGGCATCCAGCAAATGGCCGGTAAGTCACACGCCTCGCCCTCCCACTCCCGGATTCGGGCGGGCCGGGTGGGGTGTCCGCAGGCCCCCCAAAACCAGCAGGGGGAGGGGTACCAGAGCCGTCAGCAGCCCGCCTCACGTCCGTGTGGCTGCTGCAAAGTCAGTGTCCCCGGGGGACTGAGAATCTCCACGTGGCACACTCTTTCTTTGTTACTTTTAAGAAAGAAGAAATGGGATTGGGTGCCGGGTAGTTCCCAACAAGACTCCTGTGTCCAGGGCCGCAGGCGATGACCGCCCCTCTAAAACGAATAGCAGGCAGGCAGCAAAAGCGCTCCGACCTCCGTAATGAAAGCGACGATTCCTGGCCGGCCTCGGCCGCAGCTCTCAGTCCCTTAGTGACCGCCGGCGGTCAGCAGGGCGGCTCCTACCTCCGTGCTCCAGCGGCCGACCTGGGCACCGGACGCCGTCGTGTGAAGTACAACCTTTGTTCTGGACGAACATCCTCGTGTGGCTGGGTTGGAAGGCCAGCGCCCCAAGGGCTTCTCTTCCGAGTGAGCCGTGTCCGTAGTAACGGCGGTGCAGGGACTAGAGAAAGATCCCTCCTGCTTTGTCACCTTCCAGGCTGGCCCCCTCCCTGACCACAGAGCCCAGGACGGCCTCCCTGGGCAGTACCTCCGAACACAGGTGTCGTTAGCCTGCTGGGAGGAACCGGGAGGAAGCCTTCTCCTTGTTTGATTCCAATGAGGCGGAGAGAAGGAGAGCTTTGGGGCACGGTAACATCGGGCAGTGTGTTGTCACCGAGGACCCCGGAGTCAGGGCAGGGACACCCGAACGTGCACGACAAACCCCGATTTACTGGTCACGATGAAAGCTCCTCTTTACTCTGTGCTCTCTCTCTTGTTTTGCCCAAATCCATATCCTCGTTTGTTGGTCGGTTTGCTTTTCTCCCGTTTCACTTGGACTGGGTGTGCAGACACTCCCGGTGAGCTCCCGGCGGCCTGTCCACACGCGCGTCCCCTGACTGCCAGGCCAGCCTCTCACGGGGCCCCGTGCACGGACACGGACACGGACACGGACATGGTGTCCGGTGGGACGGACGGGCCTGCGGTCACCGTGCTGCGGAGTCGTCCGGCGGGCTCTGGCCCTGCTGTGATCACAGCCTGTGCATTATTAGAAACGCGCGCCTGCGGTCAGAGACGAGCCGCTAAATCACGCACCGGCCTCTGCACGAATACGGTTAGGGCAGCTGGCCTTGGAGGCGAAGCGTCACCTCTTCGTGCTGAGGCGGAGGTTGGAGGGACACAGATAGGGTGTGTGGGAGGTTTTCTATTGGTTCGTCCTAAGCAGGGAAAGCCTCCAGGTCGCAGGCTCCAAAGAAAGTGCTGCAATGTGCCCCAAGCTGTGTTCTTCTTCTGCTAGTGTGTCCCCACCCAGGTCCAAAAGTGTAGGGTCTTGGCTCCGGGGAAGCCTGACATTCTGCCCCCGCCCGCCCCAGACCGCCAGATGACACAGAGGCAGCCCCGGGGTCCTTGGGCAGCCGCAACACATCCTCCTAGGTGGACAGACAGGTCTGTCATTGCTGCTAGCCTGGGCACAGCTGTGTCCCGCCCCTGCCCCTGTCCCCAGGTCGGGACACCAGCACCCGCACGTGGAGCAGGGTGTCTGGGAGTCGCCCCGGAAGGTGCAGGGAGTGCCAGTGGCTGATTGGGAGGCGTGGGTTACGGCGCCGGACTTCCCAGAGTGCCCCTGCTTGGACCGCCAGCACAGCACAGGCAGCACAGGCTCCGAAGACTCACGCTCAGCAGTCCGTGTCTGCCGTCACCTTGCACTTGTAGCGTGTTGAGGAGATCTGTGTCACGGCCCTGCCTGCTGGGTGACTTGCTCTGAAGGGCTGGTTCCGTCCGTCCAGGTGCATAACAAGCTCTCGTCTTCCAAAGGGGTTGCAGCCACCGTGGTGAGGAGGCTAGAGGTTAAATGGCCACTCACTCTCTGGCCTCTCCTAAAAGGAGGGCTTCACTTGGGTCTTCCCCGCCCGTCTCTCTGAGTATTACAAAGTCAGCTGGTCACAGACACCCCTTTGTAGGGGAAGCGTGCCCCACCTCCCAGGTGTGGGGTACCCCTCATCTTTCTGCTGACCTCCCACCCTTGCCTCTCTGACCCCGGAGTCGTCACTGTCCCCAGAGGCCGTCGCTCAGGCTGGCGACCCCACCCTCCCTGCCTTGAAGGTGCTCTGACTATTTCTGAGCCGACGATTAAACAAACTGCGAAACCAACCAGCTCAAATCTACGTGCTGGACACGCTCCCAACGGCGTGCAACTTAAATGCCTGTTTTGCTTTTGCTTTTAATTAAGAAATGTGGCGTTCACCCTGTATTTAAGCCAAAAAAACACAAAACCCAAAAACGTTATTGAAACTGAAGGCAGTGTGTTCGTGGTTGACTTGTCAAGGATTTGGAGTGAGAGTTTGTACAGCATGCAGCACGTGACATGGTACGTGACACCTGCGGTAGGAGGGATGTGGCGAAGCCCAAGGGGTCATGACCCCAAGCCCCACTCCAGATCAGAGCGCTCGTGGAGCGGCTGAGACGGGGCTCAGCGCGAGTGGGCACCCGCACACGTCGAGCGCGGTGTCAGTGTCTCCAGTGCCATCAAACAGTCGCCGTGTAGGCAGCGCGAGAGCTCCTGCTTGGACCGCTGTCCCCGAAGAGAGTGGGGTGTCATTTCAGAAGCCGCTGGTGCTCGGTTGTGAACAGCCCTTGAGCATGACAGTCTGTCCTGCAGGAGGTGGAGGTGACCACCGGCGTCTGAAACGGCTCATTGGGACGAGTGAAACCCTTGCTGTTTGAGGAGAAACCAAATGCTCCCCTCCCCCCACAAAGAGACGTTCCAGACGCCGGGTCAGTACGTAGTCGCACCAGGAGAACCGAAGGAGACATCAGCTGCACAGGTTTGTGGGGAAAACGTAGGCTGACCATTTCTTTGCAAACTAAAAGCAACTTTAAATGCATCCCCTGATCTCGCAAACGGGAACTTTTACTGTCAACAAATACGGAATTTGGAAGCAGAAAATAGGCTGGGATCAAACTTCCGAAAGCCCAGTCGTCCCTCTAGGCGCACTTGGAAGTTGATTGCTTTCTCCCACTGCAAACCTCTCGAGCTGTGGTGTTTGTCCCACAGATTTCGGAAATCTCGGAAACTCGGGTCTCAGCGTGGGCTCGGCGTCAGGATGTTTCCTGAAGAAGAAGGAATAGGGACAAGTGGCTCTGTCGGTCATTCATTTCGTTGTGGCAGCTGCTGTCCCCAAACAGCATCAGTTTAGAAAAGCAAGGGGACCGTCCCCTGTTGAGCTGAGGTCCCGGAAGTGGCCGTGCCGCGCGTCCTCACAGCAGGCGTGGAGCAAGCCAGGCCTTCGCGCCGGCGTGGCGGTCGGAGAAGCCGGTCTGAGAGCTTCCGTGAGTTCCGTGAGGGCGCGGCTCCGTAGGGGCGGCGCCGGGCTAGGGTGCAGGCTTCCGGGACATCACCGCTCTCCGAGGTGTGATGGCGCAGGGGCCGTTAGCACCCCGTCTCACAGGTCGGGGTACCTGAGGGTTCGTGAGGTTGAAGAACGAACCCGCCCGCGGTCTCTGAGCTGATGAAGGGGCTGAGCCAGAACCGGAAAGCTGAGCTCTGCGTTGCCCCGGGGCTGGGAAAACCCGCTCAGCATCTCAGCCAGTCGGGTGTTTGCTTACGTGCGGGGTGCGGCCGTCCGCCCCGCGTAAACGGGGGCGCACGGTCAATAAGCGATGCAGAGCGAGCCCCAGACCTGCCCACAGGAGCACGTCCGAGGCAGAGGAACCCTCCTGCCCTGTCTCTCTGGACGTCGTTTCAGATGGGTTCGCAGTGGGTCACGTTTTGTCGGGGGACGTGTGTCCCCCGGCTGAGGGACTGTGATTGGGAAACGACAGCGGTTACGAAGCAGTGGCCGGGGATCCGGCGACTTCCGCGTGCCTTCCCACCCTCAGCAAAGCTGATAGCAGTTCCCCTTCGGAACATCTGGCCTGCGTTTCAGCAGTGACGGTGACATGGTAGCCTGGCCTGCGTTTCAGCAGTGACGGTGACATCATAGCGCGCGCAGGCTTGCAGTGAAGCCTTCCCTGACGGGAGGTCCCCGCAGAGGACACAGTCAGGAGTGTCCGTGGTGAGCGAGGAGGGGACAGGAAGGGGCGGTGTCTGCAGAGCCGGCACTGGGGTACCCTCTCCCCACGTGGGGGTGTGCATCCTGGGCCCACAAGGCTTTCCGTGCTTCCTGAGGCCGTCCCCTGCCCTCGCACCCCCGCCCCCGGCCCCCCAGAGTGCCAACGGGCCTTGTGAGAACCCCGGTACCACCCATCTGTCACTCCCTAACAGACCTGATTGGCAAGCACTTGTAACAACTGACATCTGTGCTCGCTTACTGATATGCAGATTTATGGTAATTGCTGTGAACAATAAGACACAAAATTACCTAAGGTGAACATTAAATTAAATTTTCATGCCCTTCTCATAATTTTTTTTTAAATCTTACGTTTCAAGGAGGCACATTGCACATCTGTTGGCAACACCACTTCCCCCCTTGGAGAAGGACCTTTCCCCGAGGATGGAACGACAGGCCGGCCCCCACCCCGCGCTCGGCCTCTTTCAGGTGCCGTCCTGATGTCGGCACGCTGTTGGGTCGCATGAGCCTATTTACATAGTTTGCATTTCTGGTCACCCAGATTGCTGCCCCTAGATTGCGGGGTGCCCGTCCCAGCCGAGCGCTCCGTGGGGTTCACAGTGGTGGGCATTCTTTTCAGAGAAGAGTGTTTCTTACACCGAATCCTGCGTTCCCAGTGACCCTCCCCCCTTTTCTGGGGTGTCCCGTGGGAGCCGCCCAAGACACAGAAACGGGGGCTGGGCATGCGGAGACCCCGCTGAGACGGGGAAGGTAGGGGCGCGCTCACAGACACCCCCCCCCCCAATGCCAAAAGGAGAAGACAGGAAAGGAACCAGAACTGTGAGCTCAAAGTGAGGGGGAGCAGAAGGCCCCCGGGGAGACGGCCCCTGGGGCCCGTGGCTCCTGCCTGCAGCCGGTCCCAGGCCGTGTTCGTGTGACGGGGCCCGGGAGGGTGGCTCTGGGTGTGGCTCCTGGGTGCCAGGTGTGCACTGTGGCTCTCCCTCCCAGTGTCTGTGCACAGCTGTTGGTGACGCGGTCTGGTCCTCGGTTCCCACCGTTACAACTTAGAGGGAACATTAGCCACTGGAGGGCCAAGCGGGGACAGCGGGTGACACACGTGATCCCTGCTCCCTGTGGGGTAACTCGGAGCCCGCATCGGTCCCTGAGCCGGCCGGCACCTGTGCCCACCCCCACCCCCCGGGCGTGATCCTCGGAACACCTCTGGAGTGAGGCCAGGGCCAGCTCAGCGCCGCGCTGTCACCAAGGCAACCCTGTTGGCACAGCCTGGTGCCCAGTGGCCCGTGCTGGAGACAAGTCACGGTTAAACTCGCAGGATGTGCCGCGTGCTTGTGTCCTGCTCGGGAGTCCCCAGGAACCGAGTGGGCTTTGGAAAGGAGCCGTTGGGCTTTGACCCCGAGCCAGCAGGGCCGGGTGTCTCCTGGAAGCACATCAGCTGTCACTTAGCAAAAGCAGGGCCCATCTGGCAGCAAAGCCATCGGGAGCTCTTCTGAGTTGAAGTCAGTCCTGACGGAGTGGTCAGGACACAGGAGCCGGGTCAGTGACCCGTCCTTAGGGGCAGGGCACCACAACCGAGGCTTGGGGCTTTTGCAGGTATGCTGCTAGAACATTCTCTCACCCCTCCATCCACCCCACTCCCCACAACACATGTGAGAGCTCTCCTCAGGTCACTGTCTCCACAGCAAGTTAAATTTGCTCAATGACATTTATTAAGTCTCTGGATTGGAGACACAACAACAAGGTAAAATGACGCTGATAACTTACCTCCAGAATCTTCTATGTAAAATCCCTCTATATGAGGAGAGAACCGTTGTTTCCTGACTCTCAAACGTACAAGAGAAAGTGTTTTATACCTCACTGCCACCTTCAAAGTCCTCCCCCTTGGGAAGCTGTGCACCGGTGCCAGTGCCCAGTCCACCCTTCAGAGCAGTTTTGGAACTCTTTTTCTGGAATTGGCAGGTTATGTCACCTTACCGAGTTGTTTGTACGGTGCTGCCAGCATAAGCGAACTTAATTGTCCAGTTTGGGGGACGACGACAGCTCTGACGGCCATTCCAGAAAGAGTTCCAACACTGCTCTGAAGGGCGGACCGGGCGCTGGCGTCGGTGCACAGCTTCCCAAGGGGGGTCCCTCGGAGGTGACCACGTGATGCTCAGGAACGTGCAGCACGTTCTCTAGGATGAGTCCGCCCTCGTACATTAGTGTGACGGGGACCGTAAAGACCCACCTTCACGTTCCTACAAACTTTCATTTCTCTTTGCCATTTTTTCCCTCAATTTTCACTAGCCAGAGAGTCATCCTAGTTAACAGTAATCCCGCCTTAACGTACAAATACCTGTAAAGCGTGTGTGTGAACACTTCAGAAGCCACTGCCGGTTTCAGCCATCATTCTCAGTCACCAGGTATTACTGAGTAAGTTGGAGAGCTCACATTGCAAGTCAGTCTGAAGAGAGAAGTTCAGTGACAGCAGTCGTCGCTAACACTGTTGGGTGCTCACGTTGTCACGGTCACTGTACTAAGTAATCTGCATTCATCGTCTCCTTTAATCTGCACGACGACTGTTGGCGGGAAGACACAGTTACTGTCACCGCTCACTAAACAGGAAATGCAAAGGTGGGGGAATTTGCCGGAGTCACCCAGCTGGGAAAGTGTCAGGGAGTCGGGAAGCACTGTCAGTTCAAGTTCAGAGCAAGAAACGGACATTTCCAATAAACTATCCTTTGTCACCAGTTAGCTGTGCTCTCCTCTCTAGAACCTTCTACCGGCCGCTGCAGAGCTCTGCCTGTGCCCTGCCCCCTCGGTCCCAGCCCAGAGCGCGCTGCTTCGGGGCCTCTCGATGGCGGAAGGCCCTGCTGTGGGCCATGCACACAGCGCACCTGCACTTGGCACTTCTGGGGGTTCCTCTCCAGCCCTGGGGGGGGAGGCATCTGGGATGAGGACCCCAGGTGAGGACAGCAGCGCCCCAGGGTGGGGACTCTGCCGAGGAGCAGTCAGGTGGCCCACGAGTCACCAGGCAGCTGGGCAGAGTGTGCCACCGCAGAGGCTGGGGCCCCCGTCACCTGCCATCTGGTTGGGGTGCCGGCCCAGAGGACCCACCACTCAGGGTGCCTTTCTGTCCCCACCGCAGGCATGAACGCTCTCCAGCTGCAGAACCTGGCCACACTGGCGGCCGCTGCAGCCGCGGCCCAGACCTCCGCCACCACCACGAATGCAAACCCCCTCTCCACCACGAGCAGCGCCCTGGGAGCCCTCACGAGCCCCGGTAAGAGGACGGGGGGCCCGGGGGTGCACGCCTGCAGGCACCCGGGAACGTGCCTGCACTGGGCGGGAGGCAAACGTGTTTCTCGCGGGTGTTTCAAAGAACCCGCGTTTGGACGTGCGCCCGTCTGCTTTTCCAAGGCCGAAATCAGACTCGCTTCTGCGGGGCCCCCGCCGTGCTGGCCACCCGCACGCCCTCTGTCACGGGCGTTGGGGGGCCCCCCGCCGTGCTGGCCACCCGCACGCCCTCTGTCACGGGTGTTGGGGGGCCCCCGCCGTGCTGGCCACCCGCACGCCCTCTGTCACGGGCATTGGGGGGCCCCCCGCCGTGCTGGCCACCCGCACGCCCTCTGTCACGGGCGTTGGGAAGGCCCCCCCGCCCCCCGCTCAGCCGCGCGACTCCCCCCCGCCCCCTTTCTGGCGGGGTACGTGCTCTCTGGGAAGCCGCCGCATCCCTGCGCCCCGCGTCCTCTCTCTCCGGCGGCGTGCTTTGGTTTTCAGCTCCCCGGGCCGGCGGTGCCCGCTGCGTCGTCGGTCCCCGGTCCCGTGCTGGGCTCCGTGTTCCCAAGTCCGCTGCCCCAGACGTGCCCTTGGGCTTACCCAAAGGCAGGGGCCGGATTCTTTCACAGGAGCCAGACGTGACGTGGTGGCCTGGATACCGTGGTTGGTTAGTTAGGAAATGTTTCGCTGGCCCCTCCATCTCCGAACGAACGAACGTTCGAGACCTGGATGAGGGATGACCTCACTCGTCCCCAGCGGGCGGAGGACTGGCCTGGACCCTCTCCCGACGCACTCTGACTCTGAAAGCCCCCGTGCCCCTCTGTCGGCTGTGCCCAGGAGCTTAGCCAAGTGCTGAAAGAACTCGTGGGACAGCGTGGGGTTTTCTTGGAGAGTAACAGAAAGTGGAAGCTCCAGCCCATGGGGGGACCAGCTTTATTAGGGCTGTGGACCTCGGGGGCCTGCGGCCAAGCTCAAAGACAGCGGTCCTTGGTCTGTGTATAAAGCACCGCGTATCCAGTGCGTTGCCCCCGGGGTGCGGCTTGCAGGGGGCAGCCCGGCAGACGCTCAGGAGGAGCGGCGGGGCTTGTCCGTGAGGCGCACGACCTCGTGGCCGCAGCGCAGGGACACACGGGGGCCCGCCCCTGACGCCCGTCAGCCTGGCCGGGTTCTGCGCGGGCCTCGTCTCCGACGACACATCGAGCTCCTGATCCAGGTCATCCTCTTCAAACCACGACAGCTCAGATGCCACCGTGCGTGTAGTTACTTTCATACACCCTCGAGTGGCCCTTTCTAAGCGATGAACATTTTTGACGTGGTCCAGCCCCCCTTACGGGAAGAACAGTGGCTTTTATTAAAACCAGATTTTGAAGCTGACCTCCCTCCTGTACCCGTTTTATAAATGCGGTTGGAAAGAGTTTGCTCAGGTGAGAATTTTTATCTCCCCTGTGAGGACTGTGAAACGATGGCATTAAAACCTCACCGACGACGACGTGCGACACACTGTGTTGTGTCTTTAGTTGGCAGCAGATATTTTTAACTAGATTTTATTTGTTTGGAAAGAAAACACTAAAAGTCACTCAAAACCTGAACGTGGTGGTGGTTTATATAAAAATGAAGAGGATTCGCTCTGTTTTTAAAAGAGAATGCAACATTATTTTGGCAGAAGTAAATTTCTGTAATTTTTCCAAGCTTGGCCTTTATGTTCTCTCTCTTTTATTAACCAGCAGAAACTGACCAAATCGTGGGTAACAAGGTAGAAAAAAATAGTTTTTCTTGTGATAACTCTCCCCTCCATGGCCAGGAGTCCCAAGGAATCTCACTTCGGTGCGGGCACCGCCGTGCAGGCACCGCCATCATCCTGCGCTCCCCGCAGCTGGGCAGACGGGTACGTGGCCTGCTGTTTGCTTGGGAGGTTCCATGTGACTTCCTTGAGCTACATTCTTGCGCTGGCGCGTGCCTTGGTGCCAAGGAATTAGACTGGATGTTGGAACCTTCCATTCTTCTTCTGGAGAAGACTTGTCCGTCCCAGAAGCCCAGCAGGGAGCGATCCGCGTGGTCCTGGGATGGGTAGGTGATGCTCCTCAGTGCCCCGGGAGGCGTGTGGCGCTGCCCTGGGGGCTGGGGACGGAAGACACAGGCGATGCCATCGGCCCCGGCCAGCCTGCTCGGGGCCCTCGGACAGGCGTGTGGAGAGAGTCGAGGGGCTGGAGGAAGAAAGGGAAGGCAGCCGCACCCACACGTCGGGCGGAGGGCAGAGCAGGTGTACTGACTTGGAGAGGCAGCGGAGCAGGGTGCTGGGCCGGGCAGGGGCCGGGGAGGTCCCAGTCCCCACTGCCGCGCTAACAGGTGTCCCCGGAAGAGAATTCCCGGCTCTCAGTGGGGACATGCTGGGGACATGCTCTGCGGGGTAGCTGCGGGTATTGGTCACAATCCCGAACGGTAGCCACACCAGCTCTTCCCAGCTTCGTGGCCATCGTCTTTCTTAAGTGTGACTGAAACCGTCGGGCGTTCCGGGGAAGGGGATGGCATTGGCCTCATTCCCACCAGGGACTTTTTCAAAGTCACGCAGAATGTGGTCCGTGGCGTCCCCAATGGTCCCCGTCATCAGAGCGACTTCTTACGACGTGAACAGGACACGCAGCGGCCCCCAAGGCCAAAGCCATTGCGTAGTCGTTACATAGCGAAAGCCCGGGTCACTGCTGTCCCATTCACAAGTCCTGCACAGCCCTGGGTGTCCCCGTGCTCTTAAAGACGTCTCTCACGCTTCTGGCACGTCTGTCTAGAGAGGAGAGGGACAGTTCCACCCCCCAAACTACTCATTCTTTTAATAATTGTAAATTTATCATTTCAGTTTTGCAGACCCAGGAACACTCTCCCTACAGCATTATTATAAATTATTTTAAATGGTCTATGCTTTAAAACATGAAAGATTAAGCTTTAATTCTTGTTTTAAGAAAAAAATCCCCTCAGGTAATAAATAGGTTCTTTGTCTCATGGCCCAGGTTAGAATAAGTGTTTCGTGCAATTATCAGACGGTGGTGGGGAAAATTGGGAATTGAATCGTGAAGGAACAAAAACCACGTAAATGCATATTATGCCCTTTCTAACCTTCTCCCGGGTCTTTGGAAGCCTAATTTAATTATGTTTCTTGTCTTTCATTTTAGTACGATCATTTTTTTTCTTTGTTTACTTCAGTCTCCTATTTAGTTAGTTAATTCTTGGGTCAGTTCTTCGGCCCCAGTTTTGAACCTGATTTTGGGGAACGTGTCGCTGTGTTGGCGCTCTAAGGCATGCAGCTGGGTCTTCGAGCAAGATAGTGACGTGTGTCTTCTGCCCACCTGGGTGACGTGTTGTTTTTACCTGAACATTTTGAGCACTTGGGAGGAAGTATTATTTATGACCACAAAGGAGCTCTGCATTGTCAGTCTAAAGCATAATACTGCATTCCTGTACCATTATTCCACTGACCTTTTTCTATTTCCTTTTTAAAAAATGCTTTTTAAAATTCTCCAAACACTTCTACAAGTGCACTCGAGTGCGTGCTTCTGGGTGATAGATAATTTCCCTCAAAAGTGTAAGGCGTTTCGGAATGCTAGGGAAGCATTTTCCATTCCCACCATGGACGTGGCAAATGGTTTTCACTTTAAACTGTAGTTAATATTTGTCCCCATCATCAGGATATCACCTGCCTCCTTCAAGGCTGTGCTGGAGACCACAGACCCCCCAAGGACATGGGGCGGCCTCCCAGTGGACTGTCTGAGGTCAGAGCAGAAACTGGGGTGTCTTACGGGGTTCAGGCCTTCCTGTGCTCCTCATGTAAGGGCCAGGGAGCCGTCACCCTCAATGTCACACACCTGTCTCACCAGGGCAGTGGGGCAGGAAAGTGGTGGGCTGAGCGGCTAGAGGAGCCATGGGAACCGAGAAGTCAATCCCAAACCTGTCAGTGTCCCCTGCCTCCCTTAACATGTGTCCTCATGTGTGTCACCCACGAGCTCAGCTCACGTGACCAGATGGGACTCATGGGCTCATGTCACCCACATTTTCGAGCCTTCTGCATTGTGCAGCACAAGTCCGTGAGAAGGAGTCAGGCCCCATTTATACTGTCACATGCAGGGGACAGTAAGACAGGTGGGGTCTGACGGGTCCCGGAGAGAGGGACAGATGGACAGATGGAACATGTGCTGGGGAGGCCACACCCCAGGCGACCTCTGTGATGCCACAGCCTCAGGAAATCCTAAACGACACCCCCTCCCAGCCCTGTCCTTCCCCCTGTGTGCACCATTGTCATCCTGCCAGCCTCTGGCTCAGTTGCACACAGTTGGTCATCAGTCACCACACCCCTCAGTTCTCTCTCTGAAGCATTTCTTTTTTGTCCCCTCCTGGGCGAGGCCACTGTCCCATGGGAACAGTCCTAGCTCCCTCCTGCCCTCTGTGCCTCGTGCACAGTCAGCAAAGCAGATGATCCCTGTTCACATGCTTGCCACACGGCTCCCTGCACGTGGCGCTTGGCATGCTCCCCGCCCCACCCCCGTGTTTCCGTGCCAGAGCTGTCACTGTCCCGAACAGCCCACGCTCCAGCCCCCCACAACACCCTGCCTGCAGCGCCGCCTCCCGTGTGCTCCTGTGAAAATCCACGCCGCAAATGGATTGCACTAATTCATCGCTGCAGACCATTAACGTTAGGCATGAAATTGGGGTTTTTAATGCACGTTATAGAAAAGATAGTTCATCCTGCTTCAGTAACTTGAGCAATTCATGAAAAATGTGTTTAGGGCTCTTGATGCTTGTGAGAATCAATGTCAATGCCACCTCCACCAGGAAGCCTTCCAGAAAGAATGGATCACCTCCACAACCTGTTGCTAACAAATACTTAACTCATTGTACACCTGAGTCAGTACCGCCTCCTGCACAAGGAGCCATGCGGGAGCCGCCCCGGGGGCAGAGATGGAGGGAAGGTGACATGTGGCCCAGGGGAGGCGCTCTACAAATGCCTCACGGCCACCCTCCTGTCCCCCCGCCGTTCGTACCTCACTGCTACCAAAACCGAAGCCCTGCACGTTATCGTTGAAGGGCAGGTGAGCATGTGCCTTGTGCCCCCTTGTAGGTAGGAAGCCCTCTCGGAGGAGGAGCAGCTTCCCTACTGAGCATGTCCGCTGCCCTGGGGTCCGTACCTCACCCCCGGGCATTCCGGTGTCATTTAATTCAGTTGAATAGCAAAGTGACAGTGTTCAGAGACAAACATGTGAAAGCCAGTCCCATGTGCATCTCTGAGAAGGACCCTGAGTCTGCCGTGGTGACATGTGATGGGGTCAGTGCACCCACCTGCTGACCCCTGACCTAGTCCTCCGGGGATCCAGTAGCCACACCTCACAGGTGAAGAAGCAGGTCTGGCAGGCTTCCAAAGAATGACTCAATGCTAACTTAGAGTAGAACGCATGTGTGGGGAGCAGATTTTACACCCCGACAATTTTACCAAGATTGACTTTCAGAATGTTCTGATGTCATGAGAATGGAGTAAGGAAGAGACTCAGAGCAAACACAGGCGTTTCATTTTCACAAGAGCCGTGTGCTCTCCTTGTGTCGGCTTTTGAAAGCGCATCCTCGGGAACTGGTCCTGACTTCTGTGAGCCTCGCTGCCCGCCCCCCACATCACCCGGCTGACGCCTGTGGTACCAAGCAGCACCCCCCGGAACTTTTCAACGGGTACTTCTTGCGTATGCAGTCACCCGGCATTTTATTAATTCGGGGACCTGTTGTCCTTAACCCACACCATTTGTGCCCTTAGGCCCATCTTGTTTCGGTGCTTACTATGAAGGAAAAGAAATCATGCTCAAAACCGTCAGCTGTCCCTGCATTTGCGAGACCTGTCACTGCTGCAGGCAGGCAGCTGGGCCAGTTGTAAAAATTATCCATTATTGTGAGGTCAAAGCAGTCCAACAGCTTTACACCATCCCTGCTACTGAGACAACTGACATCCCATTCTTGGCTCATTTCCTGCAAGCCTCAACATTTGGGGCTTTTTTTTTTTCCTAGAATGTTCTGACCTAACTTGTTCATGACATTATAGGGCTTTTCATCAGTGTGAATGGAGATTGGACACTGTGTAGAATGTTCCATACATAAAATGTCACTGTAGTGACTGTAATTATGGGACACTTTACTTACAGGACATTTTCATTCATGCAACAAACACTTATTGAGCACCTACTATGTACAGGGGACAATGCTAGACATTGGAAGCATCTCGGCAGGCAAAGCTGACAAAAACCCCAGCGCTTGTGTAGTTTATATCCTGGCGTTAGCTTGTTAAAAACCATTATTTTACTAAATTCCCACTGTAGTTAAAATGATCCGGTTAGCCTTTCCCTGTCTGGAACTTCAGCACCCTGTAAAACCCCTTTCGGAACATTTCTGCAGACTTTGTTACAGCGTTGTGACCAAGTCCCTGGCGGGGAGAGGCGGGAACCTCCTCCTCCGCTTCCTTCCTCTTCTGTGGGCCACCACTTTCCTAAACGTGCAGTTCAGCGAGGAGTTCTGGGAATGGCAGTTGCTATTTGAGTCGCTTTGGTGACAAAACCAGGAAGGAGAGAGAGATGTCCATGGCACGTTGCTTCTTGGCTTTTCAACAGAAGCATTTTAGGAAAACCAAGTATTTCCAAAGTCCTGGTTTTAAATTCACGTGGGCGGTCGTCGGGCTCGTAAAGGGCTCCTTACTGGTCGTTGCTGGGCGGGAGGACGTCGTCCTGGGACGCGGGGCTGAGCGCCTCTCCCAGGGACGCAGAGAAAGTAACCGCGGGTCCCCGACATGGAAGGGAGGAAACACGGGGCCTTCTTTACAAAATTAGGGAAGATGTTCAGGCCTGCCACTTCGGTGGGAGAAGGTTTCCTAGCTCACCGCCTCCCGCACGACCAGTCTCCGTCCCCTCCGCGCCGGCAGCGTGGCCATGTCATCACGCACGCGCCCAGACGCTCTGTGCTGCGCGTGCGCGGGTCCGCCGCTTCCGGCCTCCAGAGGAGGAGCGACGCCCTCGGTCGT
>PVJL010004641.1:56768-99151 GCA_004026885.1 Lyroderma lyra
CCCCCCCCCCCCCCCCCCCCCCCCCCCCCCCCCCCCCCCCCCCCCCCCCCCCCCCCCCCCCCCCCCCCCCCCCCCCCCCCCCCCCCCCCCCCCCCCCCCCCCCCCCCCCCCCCCCCCCCCCCCCCCGCCTCGCCCTCCCCTCCGCCTCGCTCTCCCCTCCTCCCCCTCCTCCGGTGACCCAGGTACTCTGCCTGTGACCTGTGGTTTGCACCTGGCCCAGGAAACCCTTCCGTCATTGTGGGTCACCTAAGATGAGCCCAGCCCTGAGGGCAAAGGACGTGTACCCTAGACTGGGACAGGCATTTGCAGACTCGGCTCAGAGTATCTCCAGAGATGGATTGGTCACGTGGGCAGAGAAGTTCTGTGAGCAGGTCAAAGGCAACACACGCTCACCGCCAGGGTCCCTGTGCTTCCCAGCTGCCCACACTGACGCCCCCACGCCCCAGACCACTCGCGTGCGCACTTTTTTCTTTGGAAAGCGTAGGACCGCGTTGCCATGTGAGGTCACGGAATAGGGCTTCCGTTCCTTGCCTGACCATCTTGTTTCTAGTACCCACCTGGTCAGTCATAACATCTTTGGGGTGGTCAGGAGTTTTTCCTTCTTTGGTTGTGGGAGTTGTTTTTTTTGTTTGTTTGTTTGTTTGTTTTGAGGGGTGGGGGGTAGCTCCCTGGCTGGGAGTTGAACCCAGGCGGCAGCATTGAGAGCACCTAAGCCTAGCCACTGCACCACCAGGGAACTCCCGTGGGAGTTTTTAAACAGGCCTGAAAGGGGACACAGGACAGGTTACATCTGCCTGTTCCAGTGGGCACGGTGAGGCAGGCCTAGCTGCCCCACTGGCATTCCTCTGGGCGGTGGTGTGCCCCCTCTTCCTGCAAAGAGCAGCCCTGCACTAAAAGAGGTGCTGTGGGCAGTTAGGGTCCCTCCCCCTGAAATGTCCCGTTGGTATTCAGTAAACAGTTTAATTGAGAAAGCAACGGATACAGTTCTCAGTGGAGACTGACAGGAATTTTAGGTGGGCAGAATGCAATTACCCAAGGCAGCATCTTGCCAGTCTGCCAACACAGAAATAGGAAAATATGTGTGTCGGTGGCATTTAATTTGTCTCTGTCTATTGTGTCTTGGTTCTCTTTCTCTATTGTGCGTATGTTGAACATTTAGCTCTGAAGTATTTGATGCAGGTTGGCCGTGTGACAGATTCCCGAGTTTTTCTTTTGCTTTAACCAGACCGTTCGCTCGAATTCTGACGGTTCCTAAAGGCACGGAGCTACCCAGTCGCGGCATCTTTTCCCGCGTAGGCTCAGGTCAGGGCGACCTGCAGAGTGTGGTGGGGAGACAGGGAGCACGTGGCGCCTTCTCCTCCACCCTCCCCCCACCTTTCCACTGGGACCGACCAAGAGGTGACAAGAGGTCGGAAAACCGCGTTGGGTCCAATTCGTTGTCACTGGTCCCTCTGGGTTTTTCGATAAATGGGAAACCAGGACATGAAGAGACCTCGAATCTGCTGTTGTTCCTTCACTGCCAGTCAGTACGTGGGCCCAGTGAGTGCCCAGCTCCGTCACCCCTCCCAGGTCCCCCAAGCCCAGCCCGCCCTGGGACCCTGTGCCGTGTGTGTGGACAGCTCGCTGCTCACGGTCACAGCTGTGAAGTGCCCCCACACGAGCGGACTGTGACACTCACCCTCCTCTTCCTCACACCCATCTTACAAATGTGACGGACATGAAGGACAGCCCCGGAGCCCTGAGATGGGCCAGTGTCACTGTCCACTCAGCTCCTCTTCCCTCCCGGCCCTGCATGAAACTTCAGCCAGTGGGGACTGACGAGTCTCCCGTTTCTTGGCGTGACAGGGCCGTCGGCAGCTCCTCAGCCCACAGTTCCCGTCCAGTGCAGCACAGCATTGCCGCCCCAGGTCCTTGGTGCTTCTGTTGCTGAGTGCATTACGTTACAGGCCCAGCAGAAGACTTACAGGCAGTGTTTTAGGCAACTGGTTTTTAAGTCAGTTAAAAGGAGTAAAACAATGCATTTATGCATATTTTATAATTACCTGCATAATTACGTCCATCGGTGTTCTTTGAGGGGTGGGGTGTGCATTCCAATTACTGGCTGGAATCACTTGCCTTCACTCTGAAAAACTCGCTTTAGTATTTCTTGCAAGACATGTCTGCACCAAATTCTGCTTTTGTTCATCTAGAAATGTCATCATTTCCCCTTTTGGCAGGTAGTTTTGCTGGATATAAGATTCTTAGTTCATAGATTTTTCTTTTCAGCACTTGGAATGTGTCGTTCCACCATCTGGTCAGCTGTTCATCCCACTGCAACCCCTTGTACATGTGAGTGGTTTTTTTCTCTTGACGATGTCAAGCGTTTTTATCTTCGGCTCGGAGCATTCTCACTCTTGGGTCCGGGTATGGTTCTCTTGTTACCTACTTAGAGTTGTTGACTTTCTGGGATGTATAGATTAATGTTTTTCATCAGATTTGGGAACTTTTTGGTCATTATCTTTTTGAGTATTTTTTTTCTGCTTTTTCCTCTGGGGCTCCGCTATCTGCCTGCTCAGGTCTGCTAGTGAGCTCTACAGTGATTTTTTTTCTTTCCTTTCTGTACTTTTCAATTCCAGAATTTCTCTTTTGTTCATTTTTATAATTTGTAACCTTCTTTAATTTTTTAAGCATGGTTTCCTTTAGTTCTTTGAACATATTAATATATTTGTCTGCTAAGCACAATATCTGGGTCCTCTCAAACACAGTCTGTTAAACACAAATTAATCACGTGACCCAGCAGTCCTAGTTTTTCGTGTATACTCAGAACTGAAAATAAGTCTACACAAAAACTTTTATAGAGTGTTCATAGCATCATTATTCATAAAATGTTCCCAGCGTGGAAACAACCAAAGTGTCCAAAACTGGTGAGTATTTAAAGGAAACGCACTGCTTCCGTGCAGTGGAACATTATGCAGCAATGAGAAGAGAGGAAGCACTGACACAGGCTATAGCACACGTGAACCTTGAAAACATTTTGCTGAGCGAAAGAAGCTAGTCATGGAAGGTCACATATCTTATGATTCCATTTCTGTGAAATGTCCAGACCAGGCAAGGCCATAGCAGAGGAAGGAGATCGATGATTGCCGTGTCAAAGCTTTGGGTTTCTTTGCAGGATAATCAGAGCGTTCTAAAATTAGGTAGTGGTGCCGGTTGTACAACTCGGAATGGGCTAAAAACCACATAAGTGTACACTTTGGGGGTGGGCCATGGTAAGTGAATAAAATCCCAATAAAGCCGTTGTTTAAAGGGGGGTGGAGGAGAGCAGGGGAAGGAAGATTTGGACCCAAGTGGTTTCGTCTCCTGCCCCTCCACCCCCTCTCTCCACCCCCCACCAGGGTCCTGTTGTCGTCTGTCACACTCAGGAACGTGTGTCATTGTCTCAGAAACAGTAAGACTCAAGAACTGCCTTGTGACCCCCCTGCCCTGCAATGTGTTGCCCTGAGCAGCAGGGGGCTCATGTGTCATGGTGCTGAGGGCTCAGCCCGCAGGGCCGGCTGCCTCCTCTCGCTTGCTGGTCCCCGCCTGACCAGCAGTGACCATGCGCACTGCACTGGCAGCGCGGGGGCTGATGACTTCCATTTGTCCCCAGACCTGAGTGTCACAGCTGCCGGAAGCGCAGCCCCAGAAGTCTTGCACACGCACACACGGCGCGACTCGGGCTCCGTCGGCCATGGCGCGGGCAGCCCACGCACCAGCCGCTGGCCTGTGCTCACCGGCCCTCTCTCTCCTGTTGCCCCATCCTCTTGTTTTGCAGTGGCCGCTTCAACTCCCAACTCCACTGCTGGTGCAGCCATGAATTCTCTGACCTCCCTCGGGACCCTGCAAGGCCTGGCGGGTGCCACCGTGGGGCTGAACAACATTAACGCACTCGCAGGTACCGTCCACAGTGAGTACTCGCTGCTCTGGTGGACAGCCTTCCCCCAAATTCTCCGCAGGAGATGGTCAGCCGGAAATGACCTCACGGGGGTCCCGAACTGGGAGAACTAAACCTGGGATGGAGGAGCGCATGCTTTGATGGGCACACGCCGTCCAGGTTCATTTGGCCTCAAATGCCCAACCAGCCAGCCCCCCATCTTTGCTGATATGCAGTATGTGTATATCCGACCCTGGAGTTCTGTGGTTGGCAGTATGCACAGGTTCCGAGGGGTTTGGGTTTGGTGTCGTGCTGTCCTGAGCGGCAGTGGGTTAGTAAGAGAAGAGCGAACAGACCGGAGGCCAGGACGCACGAGTCCAGCTCCGAACCACTAGGCCCGTCACTGCCCTACTCGGAGCGGCAGCCCTGTTTGGATCCGATAGTCGTGGAGGTGCCTTCTGGCTCTGACACTCAGAGTCCTGATAGTTCCGTAGGGAGGCATGAGGCCTTGGAACGACGGAAGTCCCACTGAGCGTGGGTGAGCCACTGCCAGGGGGCGTGGTCTGGGGTCTGATCCGCACCTGTGGGCATGGGTCACGCCAAGCAGTGCAGGTCCACAGGGATGATTGAGCGGGGAGTGTACCGAATCGCTCACTTCTGAAGTGCAAGGCCTCGCTGGAGAGCTGGGTTCCGTCCTCTGTAGATCTGTGAGTACGGTTAGTACCCCGCCAGCAGGCCCGGATGATGTAGGTTCACACTTGGCCTTGGCTCCTCCACTGGGGGAGCAGTCCTCAGCCCACAGAGGAACCCCTCATTTGCCTTCCCGTCAGTTTGCTCCCTGCCGGGTGCCTGAGAGTAGCCACGCCCAGCAGGTCTGCAGCTGCTGAGATCCCGATTTGGGGGTCCAGTTACCTACCATGCAGCGCAAGTAACCCCACACCGCCCATTGTCAGCATTGAAAATGGGGTCCTCGGCCGGCTGCCCCGTGGTAAGCCGGGATTCACTAAGTGCGCTGATTTTAAAGGCGGTCAGGAGTACAGTTTTCTTAAAAGGGCAAAAACTCCCAGTAATCCTATACTTTAAAAGCTGAAAAAGAATACCTTGCAATTTATTTGCTTGAAAAGGAACCTGGAACTCATCCAAATGAGGACTCTTACAATCCTGATAAGAAAATACATCTTACGCTTAGAGGTGGGAAATTTTCAGGTTTTATTGAGCCCTTTTATTCAGATGCTCTGGGAAAAACATGCGAAACCTTGGCCTGAGTTTTATCTGACCGCAGGCCAGAAACAGGAACACAGCCTTCCCTGCAGACACGGTGGCTCCTGACTAGCAGGGAGCACGTGAAGGGGTGGCCCAGGACCGCCTCCAGTCCCCTCCAGCAGCGGGAGCCCTCCCTGCCGTGACCGTCTCTGACCTTGTTCTGCAGACGCTCCAGCCCACTTGTCCCTGCCCTCGGCCGCAGGTGTGTGCGCGCGCACAGCGCTCCATGCCGCTTCTCTTGCCCCAGGACCTAGTTCCCCTAAAACAAGGACTTTGATTTGGTCGCCTGCCTGTCCTTGGTCTGCAGAGTACCAGGCCAGTGGGAGTGGCTGTCCTCCTCAGCACGCGCTCGTGACTGCTGTGTGTCGTCCTCTCGTCTGCGTCCGCCTCTCCGTCCTGTCCTGGTGTGCTTGGCTGCGGCTGTCCATCGTCCTGAGGGGCTCGGAGGGGACTTGGCGGAATGGCAGAAAAACTGTGACTGGTTCTGGGGGGCGGGGGCCGTCTCACAGATCTGCTTCTGGCAAGGACAGGGGGCTTCAGTGTGGGTTTTCGGTGCTTTGCCATCGCCTTACTCTGTGAGGTCAGGCTACTGGTGGCACGAACTCGTCCTAGAAGAAGTGCTGCACCCCTCACTGCTGAACACCACTGCGGTCACCTTCTAAGTGCTCCCCTTGGGAAGCCAGCGCCTAGTCCACCCTTCGGAGAAGTTTTGGAACTTTTTCTGGAGTGGCCAGCAGAACTGTCATCGTGCCTGAAATCTGACAGTTAATTTTGCTAACATGCCACTGTGCGCCTACACTGGCAGCACTGTACAGACGACCGGGTAAGGTGCCACGACCTCGCCAGGGTTGTACAGGGCTGCCAGCGTAGGCGCATGGGGGGCGAGTTCACAACTTTATTGTCAGGTTTTGGAGACAATGACAGCTGTAATGGCGATTCCAGAGAAAGAGCTCCAAAACGGCTCTGAAGGGTGGACTGGGCGCTGGCGTCGGTGCACAGCTTCCCAAGGGGAGTCCCTCGGAGGTGACCGCAGTGGTGCTCAGCAGTGAGGGGTGCAGCACTTTTTCTAGGGTCAGTTTATGAAATCAGCTGTCCAACCTCGTATGTATGTATAGTTCATGGGAAATTAAGAATGCTTCCAGTTCCAAATAACCTCTACCAGAGAGTATAAACCAGGGGAATGTTTAATTAAATCAAAAACCATACTCAAACAGAAATACGTTCCTTCTGATGTGGGGAACGTGGGGAATAGTGCTGAGCTATTTAACAGTCCCAGCAATGGCTCGGAGCTAGTCTTTGCTTCTTGTCTTAAATACCAAAGAAAAATCCTCCTAATAGGGAGCATCCTCTTTCAGACCATTGTCCCCCATCAGGTGTGATGACGCTACCCGTCCAAACAGGTACTTCTCCCAGCAGGCACCCAAGGAGCGGTTGTCTGGACAGAGGTGGCTCATAAAGCAGTTGGCCACAGTGTCTGTGTCATCTCAATGTCCTGCCCCCGCTCCATCCAGAAGTCCCCTGAGCGCCTCCCGTGGGAAGCACTTCCTGGTTTTCTGAGCAGAGCCAGGAAGGAAGTCGGTAGACGGAACCCCGTGGTTCCCAAACTGGTCTGGGTGTGACCTTTGCCCTCACCGCTGCCCGGCGGCCCCCACCACCCCCCACAGTAAGGTGTTGGTTAGCAGACAGGTAGCTGAAGTGAATTGGACCTCCTCCTGCTTTCTGTACACATTCACGGATTAAGGGACTCACAGAAAAAGGTACTGGACCCTACAGGGAGCGCAGGAATCGAGCAGGTCAGGAGGTGTCCCCAGCAGCCTCTTCACGCTGTGAGGGCTCCCCCAGGCCTGTTCGGACATCATGTCCGTCGGAACTGAGGTGAAGAGATACTTTCTGCAAATAATTCCACCCCACAGTCTGTATCTGGTGTTTAAATGTGGTTTTCCTTGTTTAAATGGCATAATTCTTGCAAACGGCTTACAGGCAGGTGGTCTGAATACAGCCAGCCACAAATGCCTGCTGAACGGTGTTCATGGAAATACTTTTTGTAAAGCAGAGAACAGAGAAGACGCGTTGGGCACATTATACTGGCACGCCACCCTTTATTTTTGTTGGGAAATGACTGTTTTAATTTGTGTTGTTGGGATGTACAAAGAATATGTCATTAGATACATACATGAGCACACAAGATCTCCACAAAAAAAAAAAATCTCCACACTTGAGGCCATATGTCACAAGTGTGAGTGCCACCAACTGTCCACATTCGTAGCCACCTCCCCGGGTTCTAGACATTTTACACTTCCATTCTCTTCACCAGCTTGCGCTGCCCCCAAGGAAACTTGTCCCAGTACGCACTATAGGTCAGCGGGTGTAATGTCTAGCAGAGGGTCTTGCCACTAGTTGTGGCCTGACTGACACTTGGAACCGAGCCCTGCTCTTGTGAGCTCATTTACACCCGCCTCCCTCAGAAGAGAAGAACTGTCCCCACTCATGCAGGTCCTGGGCTGCGAGGGTGACATCAGACCCAGAGAGAAGCAGTGCAGTCACTCCCCATCCCCGCAGTGGCCATGAGGACAGCAGGGGACAGTGCGGGAAGGCGGCAGAGAGCAGTGTCGGGTGGGTTTTTAACGAGGAAGACGGCTGTCCCCAAGCTCTTAGCTGTGCTGTTCACGTGACGGAAAAGCATGACCCAGAGAGAGGACCGTCTCCTGAGAGACTTAGAGCAGGTTCAGTGGGGCCATGCGGGCTGGCACCCTGGTGGCCTCGTGTCTCCAGGTCAGCTTGACTGCTTTTCCCAGGGCTGTGTTCATTCCCTCGGGCTGCCCCACCTCTCTCTCTGGACTACTCATGTCACCGGGGGCCCAGGTCTGTGCCCCTGAGCCCCCAGGAGGACCCCTGGCTGAGGCACCTTGAGCCCCCTCCCATAGCAGCACGGTTGGAGCCGGCCCTGGGCTCAGCCCTTCCATGGGGCACAGAGCCTGTTCCCAGAAAGGGTGGCAGGGAGCAACGCTGGTGGCGGTGCTGAACTGGGGCTCCGTCCTCGTGGGACTTCCCACCCACTTCCCACAGCCAGCCGGCCATCTCGGTTGTTTCACTGGCCCTGATTGGTAGCTTTGATCCCCTCAGAATTTTCAGTAAGTTCCTCCAGAAAAGGGTCTTTTTAAAAAAAGAAGAAAAAACATGTTAATCACAAAAGGAACGAAAGGCAATCGTGCTGTCACCTCTTGCATTTCGTGACCTCGTGCGGAAGTTAGTGCCTGCACAGCCTTCTCACTCCGACCTGGGGTTGAGGGGAAGTAACGCACGGGCCGCCCCCACAGGAGAGCCGCAGAGCAGCCGGGATGCAAGGGACAGGCTCGGAAAGGGCACCGGCCAGCGTCCGGGAGCAGCGTGTCACGGAGGGGGCTGGGGGCCATGACGCGGCGCTTTTAGTGGCGGAAGCCCCGCCTCCTGGAGGCGGATGAGCGTGTGCGTGCGTGCCTGTCACTGCGTAAGCACGTCCAGGGCGCCGCAGCGCAGGCGAGGGCAGCTCTTGGTCCTGCGCCTCCCGCTGCCCTGCCGGGCCTTACCGAGCTCCTTGTCCCCACGCCCTTCTGGGCGGGACGGGGACGGCTCCCTGCGCACGGCCTCTCCTGGGCCATGTCCCCGTGAGACGGCTGCTGGGCGCAGGCCTAGTGCACATGTCCCTCTCCTCCCGAGCCCCTTGGCCCCAAAGCGCCCAGGGAAGGGACAGCAGTGAGCGCACGCCGCACGCCTCTGTGCTCACCACGCGCCTCTGAGCGCTGCTTCCCAAAGAGCCCCGTACTTGCCACCAGCAGCCTGCATGGGACCGGGACGGGGAGCTGTGCCTGCGGCGGAGGGGGTGGGGTCTGGGTCGCTGCTGTCGTCTGTCCGTGTCGTCACCGTCCTCGTGCCTCGGTGCGCTGGCTGCATGCGCTCGCTGTTGTACTGTGTCGATGACTCTAACTTCCTTTGGAAAGCACTAATGAAAAGTGCTGTTTCTCTTCTCTATTGTTGGGTTTTTTGTAAAGTTGCTCAAATGCTCTCAGGTGTGGCGGCTCTGAACGGAGGACTTGGCGCCACGGGCTTGACGAATGGCACGGCGGGCACCATGGACGCCCTCACGCAGGCCTACTCAGGGATCCAGCAGTACGCGGCCGCGGCCCTGCCCACGCTGTACAGCCAGAGCCTGCTGCAGCAGCAGGGCGCGGCGGGCAGCCAGAAGGAAGGTACGTGCGGGCGCGCGCGGCGGGGGCCCCGGGCCAGGATCCGCGCGGACGCAGCTGTGCGATGCCCACGAGCCGTGGGTGCAGCCCCTTTGAGAAGCCTGAGCAGCCGACGCCCTCGCATTCCGTCATCCCTGCGGTTCAGCCTTGATGTAGGTTTTCATTGGCCCCCGCAGTGCGGATTCCGCCCCCTGTGCACTTACGACTCCGCACTCCTGGCTGCCGGCAGGAAATGGCCACGTGAGCATCGTCTGTCCCCTTCCACATCGGCTCCTCGTCCCGGGGTGCCGGTGGTCCTCGGAGCCCACACCCCCTGACGGTGGCTGGCCTCTTGGGAGCCGTGGTTTCCAGGGTGATGAGGACTCCCTCGGGCTTTGTCTGATCCGGGGTCTTCTGGGGGAGCAAGTGAGTGATTGGTCTCCTGCTCTGCCAGTAGAGCGGACGTCAGGACGTTCATGCCAAGAGTGAATCAGGCTAACTCTTAAGGAGTTAACAAGGCCATCTTCCTGCCTGTCTGTTCGTTTTTTCTTCCTTAATGGAAGTCGCTGTGAAGCAGAAGGTGCAGCAGATACTGTTCTCTGTCCGACTTGTTCGGAACGCAGGGGAAAGCCGGAAGTGCTGTCCAAGAAGTGTTTAAAAACTCCTCACCGTCACCGCGCCGCTCCACACTGCTTTTCTCTGAACGTTTGGCCCTGAAACCTGGTATTCTCAGAGGAAACAATAGTCCTTGTAGAGTCGTGGATTTTAAGGGGGTCACAGCTTTGAATAGGCTCGTGTGTAACGGAAGTCTTTCCTGTTGACGAGTCAGAGTTTAAAATGAGAGATGCGCGAGAAGCTGAGGTATTCTGCGTTGTTTCAAAGTTGTCTTTCAGTCGTGACGGTTGGAGAGTTTTTCACACACGCACAGCTGTCACAACAGCTGCATTTCCGCGTGTGGAGACGCTGTGCCATGAGTACACAGCTCCCCAGAGGGGGGCCTATGTGAAGGTCCCTCTGGGGTCCACCATGGTGGAGGGTCCCAGAGATAGCGGCATCCTCCGAAGAGGCTGTGATAGCCCGCTACCCCACGTGCGTTTTAGAGAATGCTGGTCACCTCGCCATCACCCAGCAGTGCTTTACAGCAGGCCGTACAGCCTGTGTCACCAGAAGACTCACAGCGTAGTGCTTTAAGGATCAGTCTGGGCCCTGAAATGACATCTTTCTGGGTTCCTTCACCCCAGCCCTCGGCCCTAAACTTAGCCCCTGCCTGGAGCTTTCAGGGTCGCTGGAGCAGTCAGCGACTCTCCGGGATCTCTGCGAAGTAGTTCCCAGTCCCAACTGCCAGCACGAGGCTGCGTGTGGCTAGGTCTGCGGGCTACTGGGAATGCACTCTGGGAGCTTCGGTTTTGTTGGGGGGTTTGTTCAGTTACTTCGGGTCACCCCTCCCTTCTGATCACGTTAGAAACGGAAGCCGTCGGAATACTGGTGTAACGGACACATCGGGTAAGCGGCAGGTTGGAGTCCATGGTGGAGTTTGCGTTTTCTACTGCGTGGCTCTGGCCTTCCGTGCAGAGTCGAACGTCAGCCTGCGCTCTCTGGCCGTGGACCTGCTGCGTGTTCCCACGGGGACGGGCGCTGGTCGTGAATCCGGGGAAGCTCCGACAGCGCTCTGACCTCTTGCACCTATTCATCTCCCCTGGTCTGCAGGAGGCAGGGCCTCCCACGGTCCCGGGGCCGCAGGCTGCAGCACGGGCTCTGTGAGACGCACAGATGGGGACCCCGGGAGGGTAACGCAGCCGACTGCCATCACAGCGGTGCACTGGGGAAGTCTGAGGAGCCCCGTGGGTCAGCGGGCTTCACTGGGCAGGTCGGGTGTAGAGCGGAGGCTCAGGAAGAGCTGTGTGCTCACCCTCGTGTGCCAGGAGCCGCCCGCACGGCAGTGTCGTCTTGTTCACGGGTCGTGCTGAGTGCAAGTGGCTTGCAGAATCCGGCCGCTGCTTCTTGGTCATGGGAACATGGGGCTTTCTAGCAGGAGTGGCAGCTTCTTCCCGGGTAAATGCACACCAAGTGGGCAAGGCCTCCCTGGGGTTACTGCCTTCATACCTTCTTGGACCCCGGCTGGCAGGGCGCAGCCGAGTGGACAGTGTGGGACTGCAGGACTCCCGTGGGGCGTGAAGATCGCCTTTTCCCGCAGGCTTAGGAGAGACGAGGGCCTCCCAGTTGGGGTGGGGGCCTTCCATCCTCATGGTGCGTGTGGGTTGCCCCTGCAAAAGGACACAGATCGGGACAGGAACAGGCTGCCCAGTGCACGTGCCACACCCGGAGCCAGGCCCTCTTCCTGCGTTCTTTAAAGCTGCCCAAAGCCTGCAGTCGTGTCCCCTGGTGCACTGACCGCCTCCCTGGGACTGGAGTGTGGATGAACCCATGGAAACTGAGCAGCACAAAGCTGAAGCACTCACACTGGCGAAGGGAGGAGGAAGCACTTCACCTCTAGCTCCAGAAAGCCGCCTCCAAGTCTCCCCCCGCCCCCCCCCCCGGGAAAAGCCCGCTCACGGGAGCGCTCGCTCACGACTTAGCGTTTTGTAGGAAGAAACGCCGCTTGACTCTTCTTTGCAAAGACGTTTGTCCCTTTTATTTGTGCAAAGTTCCCTTACTCCACCTTGATTTTTGGAGGTCCTTAAACATGGATGCCTGCCCCGCCCCACCGCCCCCCCCACCACCCCCTGCCTGTGCCCTGCGGCAGGTCCACGCCCGGGTCCCTGTGGGGGCCAGCACATCCTGGCACCTGTCCTGTGAGTGCAGTTCAGGTTCGATCAGCAAGTGTGTGAGTCCCTTCCCTCCGAGACACCACGCCCAGGACACAATGTCTGAGAGGCCTCCCGCGGAACATCTGCAGAGCCCTCTGAGAAGGCGGGCAGCCGCCCTGGCTCCCAGGACCTGCAGGGCCTGCCTGTTACCTGTCCGCCTACCTCCTGCCCTCCCTCCCGGCTGCTTCAAACCTCCAGGTGCTCTTGCGGTAGCCAGAAGAGGCGGGAAGGACCTTCCGGCGCTCCCCTTTGCAGCCAGGACCGCCACGCTCTCCCTCCCCCGCCCCCGCTGCTTGTGCTTCCAGAAAGGGGCCTGCGAGCGGCCACAGCTCCTGGGTCCACTGCCAAGGCCAAGCCCAGCCAGGCTGGAAAACACTACCTCCCGCCGGACTCGCTGCCACTCCCTTCCCGTGAAGGAGAGACTTGGCACGTCGAAACTGGACGTACAGTTAGGCAGACAGAAATGCAGGCAGTGTGCCTGCCCCATCCCTCATCCTAAATCGCCGCCATCTGCTCAGAGCGTACAGGACACGCCCCGCAGGGACAGAAAGCCCCGCCAAGCAAACCCTGCCTCCCCCAGCCCCACGCCTGCGCTGTGCCCCCGCCCTGTCCCCAGAACCCGAGGGGAGACTGAGGCTGTGTGAGCGCTGAGCATTAGCGGCGCGAGGAGGGGGCCGGCGTTCTCGTCCCCGGAAGCGGGGAGCAGCTTCCGGGCCAAGCGGGGAGAGGGCCTCACTCTGCTTTTGTTCCCTCTCAGGTCCGGAGGGCGCAAACCTCTTCATCTACCACCTCCCCCAGGAATTCGGAGACCAGGACATTCTGCAGATGTTCATGCCTTTCGGAAATGTGATCTCTGCTAAAGTCTTCATTGACAAACAGACCAATCTGAGCAAGTGCTTTGGTGAGTGACAGCGCGGGAACAGCGCAGAGGGGGGTGGGGCGTGAGGGCAGACACTGCGGGCGGCAGGCCGGCGCCCCGTGTGGTGTCTCCGGGCGCTCTGCACCCTCGAAAGCGGACCGGGCGGCACGCGGCTCATAGAGGGCATGGGGGGCAGGAGAGGGCGGCGCAGGGCATGTCGCCCAGCGTGTCTCGCTGCGCACACCTGCTGGCTGCTTGGTCATGGTGAGGCCAATGTCTGTGGCCCTCCTAGCTGAACCACAGACCCCCGGGGCCACACCGTGCACGCACTGCCGTCGAAGCTGTTCTGGCAGAGTGGCATTGCCTGGTCCAGGGTGCTCAGCGGCCCAACCCCGCTGCCCGTGCCTTCCAGGCGGGGGTCACGGAGTGCTGTCCTAGGCTGGGTGCACAGACACAGCACAGGAGGGCAGGTGTTCTGAGCTCCCTCCATGGCCTGAGCAGCCAGGCACCCCAACTCTGCCCCCACCCCCGAGAGCAAGCACCCCTCATGATTCTGGGGGGGGGGGGGGGAGGAAGAGGGCTCATCAGGCCTATTGCGTGTTCTACTTTTCAGACCTTCTGAATCCCCAGAGCAGGTGAAAGGCTGGAATGTTCTGAGTCTGGTTTAGTCACCTGGGAGGTTCTGTCCCAGGTCAGAACGAGCACCCGCCGGGGCACTCCTCTGGTTACTGATCCGTGTGGGTAGGAGGTGTAAATGGCAGCATGAAACATAACAGAGCAGCTCTGGGCCAAGGCAATACCAACCGACCAACCACCGTGTCCGGTGTAAAGACAGCCCCAGGGGAAGGGGTGCTTCTCAGAATCAGTGTGCTCCACGCCCTCGGGAGCAACTCTTCCCCAGGGGGTGGGCAAGGGGTGAGAGCTCTGCAGTTTGATTTTGGGAAAATACTTGCTGCTTTCAAAAGCACTCATAGCGGCCCCGAGGCCACTCCCCCGACGTGTCCGGAGCACTCGGAGGGGCTGCGAGCCGCAGCGCTCCTCAGTCCTTGGCATGCGGGGCTGCCCGCTCAGGTTTCACCAGAAGCCGCGGCCCCCTCTACCAGGGTTTGTCAGTGAACCAGCTCATTTGGGGGCCCCAGGTTTGCTAGTCATAAGGTGGCACCCCAGTCGCGTTCTCATCTCTAGACCAGGTCCCATTATCCGTTTCCCCCCGTCACTTCCTTCCCTGAATCATTTTGCTACTTCTGGATAAACACCCAGAGAAGGAGAGAGTCTGAGCACTCACCTCGGACTCACGCCCATTTACGGGGACGAGTTTATAAAGATTGAACCCCCCCCCCCTTTGCAGCACAGCCTGCCCACGAGGAACTGTCCTGCCATGTGCTCCTGTCAGTCAGCTCTGCCGTAGGTACAGTCACGTCTCCCTCCTCCTCCATCTCGTGAAGGGATTGTCTCTTAGCTTTGAGCTTTAAATGGAAGGGCTGAGTCCAGAACCTTCTAACAGCTCCCATGTAGCACTGCAGTCCGTCCCTGTAGTTGCGAGGGGAGGCACAGAGGCCCCGCAGAGGCTGCCCTGGGGTGACAACAGGCCCAGCCGGCCGAACGCTGCCTCTCGGTCTCTGGGAACTCTGCTGGGATGTGGCTAAGCCCGGGAGCTGTTGAGACTGTTCATTCACCAAGACTCTCAGGTGAAGGGGAGCAGTTTCCATTCCGCTAAGTTCACTGGAGCTGGGAAACTGGAAGTCGAGGTGCGGAGGGAGACCCAGCATTTCCCCTGGGTCCCTGAACACCAAGTATAAACTGGTCAGTGCCCCACAGGGCGCGGCTCTGCGGCGGCAGGGTGTGCTGTCAAAGTGCGCCATACCGCTGCACAGACAGCAGCGCTTACGGACGGACCTGAGGTTCCGAAAGCGTCTAAGAAACATGAAACACAGGCAGACTTGACTGAAATCAGTAAGAAACAGCTGAGTTTCAGATGGCAGCTTTCCTCGAGAGGCCTTGTCATCAGGCTTAATCACCGGTCGAGCAAGCTTTGTCACTGCTCAGGGGACAGTCGCCGCTCGCCCTGGGACTGGCATGTGTTGCCCGTGTAGCAGTGACACTGCCTGGCGAGTCCGCAGGGCTCCCTTCTGCCCCACCTGACCCCCGCCTCCGCCCCACGGTGTCTTCCAGGCTTCGTGAGCTACGACAACCCCGTGTCCGCACAAGCTGCTATCCAGGCCATGAACGGCTTTCAGATCGGCATGAAACGCTTGAAGGTCCAGCTGAAGCGCTCCAAGAACGACAGCAAACCTTACTGATCCTAGGCCCCGAGGCCCCTGCTCTTGTGTTAGCTTTCCCAGGGTAAGTCCCACGGGCCGGCCTGTTCTCGGCAGGACAGGCAGAGGAGGACCACACTGCCAGCTTTTACACGAGAGACGGTTATTTTGACAATAAGGCCTCCATCTCCCTGCCCCCTTCCCCCCACCCACTTCGCCATATTTAAAACTTGGGCTACCTTGTTTCTAGCGAGTAACTCCTCCAGGTGTGTCACTGTATTCTCCTTTGTTTTGCAATCTGAATCTCCTTCTACCTTTTCTGTTTCGTTTTTGTTTTTTGCTTTTTGAAAGGAAAACATACATACACAAGTACATGTCATCTTGAGTGTTGAAAAGGCAGACACAGGCTACCGTGCCGTCTCTCTCTGAGGCCCCTGGTGCCCTGCGCAGAGAGCAGCGGGCACCAGCAGCCCAGGAGACGCACTCACAACAGCACGCTTTCCACCACCTCCAGCTTGTTTTCATAAGCAGGATTCAAAGAAACATGGCATTTATTGGTCAGGTTATTACACTGGTTGTCTATTTTGTTACTGTTTTATTTTAGTTCTTAGAAAGGATTAATGTAAAAAAAGATTTAGAGATCTGTTTCTTAAAGCTACAGGGTTTAAAAAAATAAAAAGGAATGAAAATACTTGATGTTTCATGAAAGATAAATTTAATAATAAATAATACATAAATAATACATAAATAAAAAAGAAAGCCACAGGCCTGTAAATTTTATTTGTAAAAAAAGCATTTCTATTTTTGTACAAAATTTTTACTGCCTCAGAAATACTGGAAGTTATTTATTGCCTATTGTTAACTTATTGGGTACCTAAGGAGCAGTTCTCCGTGCTAGCTAGATCCGTCTGAAGTAGTCTAGAGGAATCGTGCTCGGGACGGGCGTCTTCACCGTGGAACCCTAGGCCTGAAGTTCATGCTTACCCTCCTGTCGTCTGTATGTCTGATGACGCTGTTCGTAACTCCCATTACCCAGCGGCAGCTCAGTTGTCTGACTCTCCCGTATGTCACATTCGTTGAAAGTGGGTCTTCTCCCCTGTGCCCTGCCAGCCCCTCCCCCAGAATCCATCCTCTCTCCCTCTTGATGGATTCTTCGGGGTTCCATTGTGCTGTGGAACAGAGTGTAAGAAATGCAAATTGCGTGGACGGCTGGCAGACTCCCTGATGGCCCGAGATTTGCATTAGTTTTGCTCCCGCACCCTTGACAGTGATTTTGTTGCTGCGTAGACTCTGTGTAACTTTCTCCTCTCCCTTGTTTTCTCCCCAGACATCTTCATGCCCGTTAGTTCACCGTTTGCCTAGCATGTCCCTGTGGCGTCTCAAAAACAGTTTCATCGTCCCGTCATTGTTTCTGATGTCTTTCTGACCTCACATCACATTTGGTTCTCCTACTGACCTTTGATCTAGTTTGACCTTTGAAATTTGCATGTGACCTCATCTAGCTATGAATTCTGGGAAGTCAATGTGAAAAACATTGCTGCATTCATGCAAGACTGAAATTTATTATTAGAACAATTAATTATAGAAAAAAACCTGTGGCAAAAATGTTTCTTATTTTGTTTTCTCTTCATAAACAGACTTGAAAGTATTATACAGGGATTGGCATTCTTCCCGGTCACTGGTAACAATAGCAATATGTGTCCAGGGACACAGAACGCTGGTTTCTAACAGACTACTTCCAAAAACAGTTTGAGAAAAAAAACTGTCTGATTTTAAGTCTCTAGAGGTCTGTAATAGTTTTTACATTTTTCAGGCAGTGTAAAGTTTTTTGATAAGGCCATTTTAGGTGGCTCACTTTCTCATTAAGATATATATATAGAACCACTTTTTGTAGGTTAGTATAAGAAAAATATTTACCCTGTTTTGGGGCAAATGCTACCTATTTGTGTCACCTTTTGCTGAACTGACTCACAGTTAGACAATCCATGGTTTAATGCACATGAAATGACCTATATTTTATACTGTTTCAATGTACAGGAGAGAGGTTACTGTAAACTGTGTAGCGTTGGTGCTTCCATGAATTAAGTTGTGATTTCATCATGAGTCTTCTGGTCTTAATGTTCTTTGTTGATAAGACAAGTTTAGAACTGGTTTACTTAAAAAAAAAAGAATTTCAAAAAAAAAAAAAAGTTTGCTTAAAATATATTTCACGTGAGGGGAAAAAATATACCTATTCCAGAATAAGTTTTGTGTTGGCTTGTAAAGCATTGATGTCATTTTTTTTTTCTTTTTGTGGACTATTTAGATGTGTTTGTGTTCAGCAAAATGTGATTTTTTTTTTTCTTTTAAAGAAAAAGTGAAACTATATAGTGCCAAATTCCAAAGGTACTTCCTTCCTAGAGCTTCAGTGTGTTTCTTGTGAGGAGTAATTTGATAACATGGGTATTTTATTATGTGTTTTGTATAAATCCCTAATATTTAAAAAACAAAAAACAAAAAAAGAGGTTAAAAAGTTTGTTAACTTGCTATCCTGTGGTCTTGTTGCCTGAAATTGTTACCGTTTGTTATTTCTCTATGATGTTTTTTGTAAGACGCTGTACAAGTGCCCATGTCTCACTTTTTAACCACTCTGCACATGGACGCTGTGACGGCACCCTCACAGTGTATTTTCTTCATACTACATGGAAACCTCTACGGTGAGAAAGTTTTGAACTTTTAACCCTTTCTACCCAGAGCTATCTGGAATGTTGGTAACTTTTTATACTGTCATCACTTTGTTTTGGGGGATTTCTAATTTAGATTTTTCCCCGCATGTACCTTCTCTGGTTGCTTTTAGTCTAAGCTTTATCCTTCAGTTTAAATCCAAAAGAAATCAATTCCACCAGGCAAATCTGAAGGGAAGGAAAATATGTAATCTAACCTGATGTTTTTGGGGGATTTTTGCTTTTGACTATTTCTGCTCACTTTTTTAAAGAGAATTCTTAATGTGCTACAGGAACTCCTCCTCCAGTTTTAAGTAAAAACAGTTTAGTTTATTGGGTAAACCTTGGGAGGGGGACAACAGACAGAGTCAGCACCTAAAAACACCTAACTTCTGTGCGCTTCCGAGAGCAGGGTCAGTGGCCAGTCCCATCTTAGAGAGTCCCTTCAGGGACACAGGGACATGACCTGTGCAGGGGCGTCCGCTGAGGCACTCTGGTTTCCCACTGCTCCCCATCAGCCATCTGCTGGGGAGTCCCTGCCCCAGTGGGCACCTCGGACTCAGCAAGGTGTCTGCGTTAGAATGCACGTCCTGACCCCGTAAACGAACCCGTTCCTTGTCACAAGCACTGACACACACCCAGCCCCTGCTGCCACTTGGTGAAGTGCCGTGTCACTTTGACTTCAGGGGAGCAGTCCTGACAAGTCCGGGCCAGCACTCTGCCTCTGCCACTCCCCCCCACCCCCCCGCTTGGTTTGCTGTGGGTGTATCAGCCCTGGCGCGGAAAGGACTCGCTTCTAACGATGCAAAAAAATAAAACACGTCCCCTTCCAGCACGTGCACTTACTCACAGTGAGAAGATTCGTACTGTCCCCACGGGTGTCCTACTGCTGGAGCCTTCCTCCATCCTCCGAGGGCTATTTTGTACTCCACAGCAATCTGCTGAAAAACAAAAATGAGCGCACGTCTCGTATGTACTACGTGGTGGTGTGTAGGTGCCACGCACAGGCCACAGGACACCACCACGTGCATTTCTCAGACTGCTGCTTTCCAAATCGCTCCACTTACAGTTTCTACATCAATCTCAACACCACCCAACACACTGCTCCCCGAGTTCCTCCCTGAGGCCCCGGGGCCCCTCCCCCCACCCCTGCCCCGCAGGAAGCACTGCAGCTGCAAGAGGCTCAGGGCAGCACCTCAGGGTGAACAGTTCTCGTTTTGCAGGCAACCCAAGACACATTTAGGGGGAAAGGCCTTTTTTTTTTTTTTTTTTTTTTTTTTTTTTTTTTTTTTGCTTGTTTCATTGTTAGAAAGATAACCCTCCTCACAAGCAACTTGTGCTTCTAGTCACTTTATCTTTTAATATCAAAAGGAAAGCTGCAAGGGACAAAGGGCGGGTGCCCCACGGAAAGCACACAGGGAAACGGCTTTTGTAAAAACCAAGCGTAGAAAATAGTCCTTTTTAACGGAGTCAGAGACTGGGGATGGAGACGCAGAACAAGTTCACCTTTCTGTCACCATAGGGGTCCTTCTAGTTCTTTGGCTGATGCTCCTCTGGACTCACTCTCCTGTTTCTGTTTTTATTCTCTTCAGTGCTGATTAACAAGAAGAAATAAAATTTTAAAAACAACCTGTAGTTTCATTACCTTTTTGAATAATGTCATACAAAGAAATGTATTTGTGTTTTTTTGTGCTGTGAGAGAGCTGTTGTTTGTAGATTAATAATCGTTTTGTTTAGAATTACAAAATAGTTTTTAAATATTGTCTAAGAAAAGCCAAAGTTAATGCAAACTAGTGGAAACTGTAACCATTCGAGTATCGTTTGTTTCATTGGTGCATTTGGGTTTGGTTGTTTGACGGAATTTGAGCCAAAAACAGAAACAAACGCAGGCTTTCCTGTTTCTACAGCCGACTGTACTCACGCATTTTGTACCAGCGGGACTTTTTATACTGGAGATTAAAAACATGGAAACTTCTGTGGCTTACTCTAGTGGGCCCCCTGACAATGACTGATTTCAAGTTTGATTTCTGGTTCATTGATAGAAAGAAAGTTGCTTTTCTTTTGAGAATTAAAAACTTTGGCTTGATTTCTTTTTTCCCTTTGCTTATATCTAGCATTAGAATTTTGTCTTAAAAAATACAGCGGTAAGTTTCACTTTTTATTCTGTATTGTGCAGTTAGTTACACAATAAGGTAATTAGATTTAGAAGTACTCAGTCACTTTAAGTGGATAAATGTATTAGTTAAAACTTTAGGGGTTTGCTTTTTTGCTGTTTAGATCAAAGTTTTTTCTGATTCTTCCGTCCTCATTGTGAACATAACCGTGTAGTTGAAACAGTCAAACTTATTTTTGTAACGTACGTTATTGTGTGATGCAGTTTTTTGCTTCTGTCCAATATTAAACCATTTTCTTAATACTTGTTTCTCTCTCTGCGTGTTGTGTTGTTGATAGTCATTATATGTTGGTGATACATCTACACACCTCACTGTTTCACGTATGTTCTTTTCTCTATGTTGTGTAAAGAGAGACAGTCGATTCCACCTAAGTGAATATCTGATTGGGGGAAGGGAAACGCGCAGCGGCCCACGTAACCGAGCTTTCCCGTCTTCCGCGGCTCTCAGCGCCTGCCCGCAGAGCCAGCCCTGCCCAGACCTTCCGAGGCCTCTGGCCGCACTGGGAGAGGCCACCTTCCCTGCCCCCCACCCCGCTCCCCGCCCCTCTGCCGTGGTTGTGGGCCGCGTGCCCTGGCAGCCCTCCCCTGTACCGCAAGTCCACAGGATGAAGGCAGACGGCTCCTAGCGACGGGCCGGGTCCAGAGCAGATGCACAACAGCACTTTGTGAATTCTCACGAGCTCCCTGACCCGGGGGCCACTCTTAACGCAAACCGATGGCAAACAGGCGGGGGGAGGCAACGTCCCTCCCACTCCCGGCTCCACAGGCCCTGCCCGCACCCCCGTGCAGCCCCGCGCTCCCTCCCGAAGGCGGCGTCTCTAAAACGCCTCGTCCCCGCCACCCCATGCCGCCCCGCCCCCAGTTACGGGAAGGAGCCCGCGACAACACGCGCTGCCGGCCGGCCCGCCCTCCAGAACGGCAGCCCAGGCCGCCCGCTCCTGCCCGCCCACCGCGCAGGCACCTGACGCCCTCCAAGTGCCCTTCCCAGATCCCCCTGACGCGCTCCCTCCGCCCCCGCTGTCCTTGCACTTTCTCAGACGCACGCGCTCTGACGCGGGCACCCTCTCAGCTCAGCAGCCCTCTGACCACGACTGTCCAATGGGCTCAGCAGGACAGGGGTGGGGGGCAGGGCAGGGGGCTCCACCCCATGGCCCAGCACCCCAGCTCCAAAGCTGCAGAGACGGGCGCTGACTCCCCGCCTGCACTCTACTGTACACCTCACCGCAGCCGTCCTCGGTTTGCCCCCGAACCCACAGCTTCCCGCAGCCAGCGGGCTGAGGGTGTGATTTTTCCTTTCGTTCCTTTCCTTTTTGGTGGGGGGTTTGAGGGCGGGAGCAGCGGGTAAAGAGGGTGAGCAATCCCAAGATGCGTTTCTTTTTGAAGATGTTAAGTAACACAAGTAGGTCTCCACCATTGGACACAAGGCAAAATACTTCTAAGTAAAACGAGGGAAAGACAAAGCCAGTATTTTTGCTTGGTCTGGCAAACAAAACAAAAAACAGTCATTTTCCCGAGAAGGGGACAAAGATGCCAGCTCCCACAGGCATGGCCGGCTGGAAGTTGTCCCTGCTGGAATCCACGGCTGGCACCCTGGTCCTAACACCGTGGCGGGGCTGGCCAGGGGTGTGCGTCGGCCAAGCGTGCCCCCTGGGACGTCAGACCTGCCAGCGCCCGCCTGGGTGCCCCGAGCCGCACGTGCGCCCAGCCAGCAGCAGCCCCGAGCAGCCCCCAGCCGGGGACACGCAGCTGGCAGGTTAGGAAGCACAGTGACGACAGACGTACTGTGAATCATTCCTGATAAGTGAATAAAACGTTGTGGCCGGACAATCAGCTTATTCACTTATCAGGAATCGGCTGTTCTGCTAAGTCGCTGTTTCTGTTCTCCATCTCTGTTGTAGCTCACTCTGCTGTGTTCTGTTTTCTCCTCATGCTTGGGCAAACTCACTGGGAATATTATCTTCATGTGACCATGAACATTTATATTGAGTGAAAATGATAAAATCTATGCACTTGCTATCAGGAACAAATACTGGATGTGTCTTACATATATTCGACTATGTAGTACTCGATTTCTTAAATAAAGCTTAAGAAAGGACTGTTGTGTGCAATGTTAACGTGATTATTTTTCAAAGTGGTGTTTCTAAGGGGTATTTTTGTTCTTTCAAGTCTTGAGTGATACGGGATATTTTTCATTAAAATTATATCATTGGCTTTATGACTCACTATTCAATAAACTGACTTTGGAAACAAAACGGAGTGGGAGGACATTCTTCTGAGCACACTTTAGCAAGAGACACCTGGACCCCCATCCCCTCACTGGGGGGCAGCACAGGTGGCTAGGAAGCATCCAGAACCCACCCCAGCCTAGAAAACGCACCACCTTTCCAAACGGGACCCGTGGGCTCAGAAGGAAGGCAGACAGGCCTGGCCAGAATGACGCTGTGCGCATCCGTGCTTTTCCAAAACGGGAGGCACCAAAACTGCCCGGCCGGGCAGCAGTGCAGGGCCACCCAGGGCCACCAGGTGAGAGCGAGCTGGAGAGGTCGTCCGGCCCCTCGGGACGAGGGGGCTACAAGCGCAGAGCCGTCCGTGGGACAGGCGTCCTGTCACCGCCGCGAGGCTCAAGTGGGAGGCCTGCGGGCCTTTGACGGGACAGCTTGGAAGTTTTCCCACAGGCCACGGGTCTGAACACAATGGCATCTTCTGCTGCATTTTTCTTTAGCTTTGGGCTGTTACGTTAGATTTGTTTTTCTAGCTTAATGTTTGATTCTAAGAAAAACTCGTAAACTTCTTGCAAAATGACACAGGCCTCCTTATCCCTTATAGGAGGAAACCTTAGTCCTCCCTGATAATGAGGGACAGAGCGAGTTCAGTTACTGCAAATCCACAGAAAATCTGCCTCTTCCTGCCCCACACCTACTTACAAACCTGTCAACAAAAGCAAACACCGGTGAGTGAGGGGCTGGAGAGAGCTCCAGGGGCAGCGAACCCCAAGAGGGTCCGGGTGCACTGCATACACTGGAGCCGTGCGGGGTGGGCGGCAGGGGGCAGGGGCAGGTGGTTTCAGTTTAACAGTCTGAAGACTGCTGGTCTCCATGCACTGGGCTGTGCTGAGTCAGCTGCACACGGAGGTGCCCTAGGAAGTACCCTCTTCCTGGTCCTCCTGCCCCGAGCATTGGTCACACAGTTAGAGAACACTCCCAAGGCAGTAAGGGGGAGCAAGGCTCTGAGCCTCAGGGAAGAAAGGACCAACACCCACACATGCCCCTTGCAGTCTGTGGGCCGGGTCCGTCATCCCCCCACCACTGAGCTCGCCAGCCAGGAGCCGTGTGGGGAGGCCAGGCCCCGGGCACGCTCCGGGGCCGTCCAGCAGGGGCTGCCTCCAGGGGCATAGGAGTTTCTCTTAACCTTCCTGTGCTGAGCAGCAACCACCCTTCCGCCCGCCTGCATCAGGAGGACTTCTTTTAAATAAAAATATGTAAGTATATAGAAGCATCTGCGACATACTAAGTAAATGTAGGAGATGCACGGTAGACTCTCCATTACCCAGCACTGCCAAGCAACCCGCAAACGTGCACTGCCGGCACCCAGCCACCCCCACGGGCGCGGGCTCACGGAGAGTCCACCGCATCGCGTCCTGCAGCGGGCCGACTGCGTTAGCGCCCTGGTCAGACCCTCCGGGTGTGAGACCCCAGACTGGAGCTAAGAGACAATGGGACGTGCCTCTGTCTGGGCGCGCTCTCTGGTGAGCCACACTGCCTCCCCGGGATGCAGCTCCACCCGGCCTCCTGCGTGACCCCGCGGGCCGTCATCTCCTCGCTGGCAGCTGTGCTCACGGTGAGAGGCTGTCACGGGGATGAACCGAGCCCACCACACGGAACACTGAGTGCTCAGCACAGCTAGCCGGCCCCGGCGGTGGTGACCGGGTCTGCTACCTTCTCCCACCAGGGGTCCTCTCAGCCGCCTCCAGGGAGCCCCACAGCCCACCCCCAGCCCCCTGGACAGCTACAGGCGAGGTCCGAGCACACAGCCCTGGCCTTCCACAGGGTCTCTGGGCGAGTCCCCTCACAGGCCAGCATGCCTGCCCCGAGTCAGGCACCAGAGGGAGCCCGAGTCCTCACCCCGCCCTCACCCCACCTCTCAGCTCTCGTCAGCAGCCCTTCCTCAGAAGAAAAGCCTCGCTGTCCGCTTGGGTCCCCTGTGCGATTCGCTGAGACAGGCCTGCAGGTTCTAGGTCCTCCTGAGGCCAGGCTGTCCCCCCAGCAGCAGGCAGCTCTGCCTGCCAAGGGAAGGGCCGGGCCAGGGCAGCGAGCCCGCCAGCACCCCAGGCCCACCCTCACCCCGCCCTGCTGAGCCAGAGTCTCTTGGCTCCTTGTCACTGGGGGTCCGGGGAGGACGCGGACAAACGTTTGCTACCAAAAGCGCAGACCACAGACTCTGCTTTGCAAGAGCATCTCGGAGAAGCTCACCACCGCCTCAGCCTGGTGACACCTACTTCACGTCCCTGGAGTCATCCTCCCCTTCCCGCGTCCCTGCCCCTTCCGTGTTCCCATAGCTGCCTGTGAGCGCCATAACAGTCACCACTCATTGTGGCCTGCTCTCACATGGCTGATGTCTGTCTCCCGAGCCAGACGGTGGCTCCTTGAAGGAAGTGACTGTGTTTCACTCATCCCTGCATTCCCAGTGTCACACAGAAGCACGCCTCACCAACTGGACAGCTCGGGAGTTAGCCATGGAGAGGGGTCTGCGGAAATGGGAGGCAGAGTCCGGAGCCACCATGGGAAGCCGGGACACGGGGACAGAGGAAGGACACTCTTCTGCCTGCAGTCCCCAAAATGCAGGCTCTGCCCTGTTGCCACAAAGTCACCCACTGGTTCCTCAATGAAAGAACATTCTTGCAATTAAGTCGAGCTACCTTGTGTGTTTGTCATATTTTTAGAGCTAGATTTTGTGCCCTCTCAGGAACATTTTATAGCTAGGACTGTCCCCGGAAGATTTTTAACATCCCAGAGGCCGGAAGAGCCACAGAACCGGGAACAAATCAACAGCCGACGATGTGTAAAGGCAGCAGACTCCAAGGCGTTCCTGAGAAGCAGGTCCGTTTCCCTTCGACTCCCCTCCCAGCTACTGTCCCACCCGCCAAGTTAGGACCTGGAGCAGGGTGGGGCCAGCCCGGCCCACCACAGAGAAGTCCCACGACGTCACCCTACAGCCTTGCAGAGGCAAAAGGTCCAAGCTGCCACTGGGATGCCACTGAGCCCCAGGCATCCAGGAAATGTGTGTGAATCCAGTAACCCGTCCCAACTTGTCCATAGCTACACAGGGGCCCACTCCACTCATTTGTTCAGAAGACATATTTAAGCAGCACCCCCATGCGAAGTGGCCTCCAGGGGCTGGGAGTACAGAGAGAAGCACTGCCAACCCTGCCCCCAGGCACACCCGCCAAGTCAGAAGCAACCCTGCAAACAGGAAGCGTGGAGGGTCCAGACAAACCCTCTCCCACAACAAACATCGCCATGGTGCCCACCTGGGGTCGTACATCGCCACGGTGCCCACCGGGGTCCTACGCTGTAGAGAGACGGGGCAGCTCCTCTGGACTTCCTAGTCCTCGGCTGAACTAAGCAGCATGCGTTAGGGTGAGAAGAGGATCAGTGTGGGAGGTGAGTGGGAGAGGAGAAGACCGGGCCCCAGGGCAGTTTGGGGGCGCAGAGCAGAAAGGCGCAGCCAGATTCAGAAGGGAAAACAGGCTTAAAGGTTTCCCAAACGGAGGAAACTTCGGGCCCAACGTTCAGAGTTTACACGCCGCCAAGAAGAAAAGCAGAGGAGCGAGGTGGGGGGAGGAGCAGACCAGAGGTTCCTGACATGGAGGCAGGAGGAGGGGTGCCCTGGGAGGGGGTCGTGGGTCACTCAATGGGTGCACGTGAGGTTCAAGTCTTTCCCGGCCTTCACCTCAGGAGGTGGGGTCCAGAAGCAGCGGAGGGAGACATGGCTGCGCTCACCCTGCAAGCTGTCCAGAGGAGACGCGAGATAGGGTTTTAGCTGTCCCCTCCTGGGAACCGTGGGAACGTGGGGAGGTGACATCTGGAGGCCACATCCCCTTCATGGAGCCCCCTCTGCCTGGAGGCCATCCTCCCTTTCCCACTGGTTGGCAGCAGCCGCGAATTCCTCCAGGTGGGTACAGTTTTAGTCCCGCCTCGCTCGCCCATGAAGCCCCATCTGAAGTGGCTAGGTGACGCAGGAGGACACCGTCGCAGCTAACAACGTGTCTCACTTAGTTTTATCGCCAGCGATCGTGCAGGACAGCGCTCGCCCTCTCCCCGACGCCCTGCACACCCTTCTCCCCAGCACGTCTGGTACATGCGCGTTCCTTGCTCACGAGAACACTCTTCTTCCTTTGCGCCACGCGCGTGTCAGAATGGCTGCCCCACAACCACCGCAGTACGATCTCCGCCTCGCACTCTGGCCGCGGCCCCACCGGGCCCACGGAAGCCTGCGGGCAGCGTCAGCGCGTCCACTGAGCGGCCGCCCTCTCGCACAGCTGACAACCGCCACACATGCGCATCCGCCACGGCCCCTCCCCGCGAGGGAGGCCCGTTCCTCCTGGAGGCTAATTGCCCCGGCCAGGAACTGACACGGACGTCTGCTGCAGCGTGTCCCTCCAAGCTCACAGGGTCCCAGTGCGGAGTGCCGCCTGCCGGCCCCCAGCACCCTGTGCCCAGCGCTGTGCCGCCTCGCCCCTTTCCGAAGGCACCCACCACCTGCCAGGACCGCCGCAGCGGGACGGGCGCCTGCTTCCAACGCTTCCTCTCCCGCCAGCCCTGCGGTCCACAACTACATAAAGGCGACAGGCAGGGGTCCCGGGCGAAGTTAACCACCACAGAGGTGATGTCCACCGAACAGGACAACTGGCACCAAGAGCCCTGGAGGAGGAGAGAGGGCATGGTCGGGTGCTTCCCAACGCCACGCGTCCTCTGCCCAGTAAAGCTGGCCGGTGGCACCCCGTGCACTATCCTAGCTCCGCGGCCGTTTATCTCACTGAGTCCTTGCAGTGACGCACTGTGTGTGTCGAGGCCAAACAGCCAGCACACGGCGCGGCCGGCACCGTATCCCACCGTGGACAATGCACGCCCAGGCTTTGGGCCCAAGCTTTCAGGGCAAAAAAAAAAACATCTTTCATGTTAGTTTTTTAATTCAAATTTTTGTTTATATGTAGGTACTTGCTTTTTGTATGATACAGGAATTTCACCATTTACTGTTTAGCCTATTATGGTATAAGACGTTTTATGTAACAATTACAAAACACAAGAACAGATGCAAGGTACGAGAAATTTTATGCACAAATTTTATATAAAAAAACTGATGATCCTATTCCAGGGTATTATTTTGCATATGGATAGCATTACTGATTTCTACGGCTACACCTTTAACTCCTCAGCATGAATAAAAATTAAAAATCTGTATATGGATGCGGAAGGAGCACCGCACCGCCCATTGATAACGTGCATCCTTAAGTTTCCCCGCACCAGTCTGGGCCAAAGGGGTGCGCACTGTACACGGCACAGCGCGGTACGGACGCGGTTTCCGATGACCATCCCGGTGCACCGAAGGTGAGGGCCTGGCCCAGGAGCGCAGGAGCGCAGGTGCGGTGCATTCCCCCCGCCCAGTGGGCCCGGGAAGCTCCAGGGGCACCGCCCGCCGGCACGTGCAAGCGCAGGAGCACGGGGCCGCCACCAGGGGGCGCGGGGACGCGCTGGCGCATGCGCATGCGCACGGGCCGGCACGGGCCGGCACGGGTTGCCGCACACCTGCTCGCGGGCCTCGGGGTCACCGGCCTTGCGGACGCGGCGCTCGGGCCTCTCTGCCTGCGCGGCTCCCACAGGCCCCCGCCGCTCCCAGCCTCGCGTTTTCACGCGCAATCCCGTCCAGCTCGCGTTTTCCCGCCGGCCCCAGGCTGGGCACGTCGCGTTGGCTCACCTGGCAGCAGGCCGCGAGCGAGGCTGCGGGACCGGGGCCGGCTCCCCACGTCCGTAGGGTCCTGGGGCCGCTTCTAGGCAGTCTGCCCTTGACCTCGCCTTTGACCCATGACCCCAGCTGAAGCAAAGTTGTCCCCCTGTGGCAGGGCCACTCTTAGAGACAGGGGCACCCGCTTCCTATAGGAACGCGGGGACGGTGGGTTTGCTGCGCGTGGCACGCTGGGATAGGGGCGTGGCGTGGGCGGGGCCGCCGTGGGCCACGCCCGCGTCGCTGGTCCCCACACCCTGATGTCTCCTGGGTCGCCCCAGGTATCTGGGCCATCTGGTGCTGTCCGGGCAGCAAACAAGCACTCGGGAAGCAGCTCGGCCACCAGGGTCTCCCCTCCCTGGCCCCAGCCCTCTTCCCATTCCTCACGCGAGTCGTTTGGCCTGTCCTGCAGAAAAATAAAACTTGTCCACGTAAGAAACACCCAAACCTGCAGAGTTTTCAGTGAGTTTATTTGCGCTAAAATGACAATTGCCGGGACACAAAATCTCAACAGATTAACCAAATGCGCCAGAGAATGGCAGTTTGCAGCTTATTTTAAACATGAGAATCAAATGGGAGATGCAAGGAGGGTTGCATGGAATCCATCAGCGGCAGGGGAGGGGGGCGGAGAAAGCAAAGCGCCGAGATCTCTGGGATTAGAAAAGAAGTCAGTTGGAGACACGTGCACTTCTTTTACACAGGAGGGTAGTGACGGTTACCAATTACCATTACGGCACACAGCGGTGGTATTCGGGGAACAAGATAACAACGGAGGGGTCCTGTGGTCTTCTGCTCTGGTGCAGTGGGTCGTGCCCCAGGGGTTCCGAAAAACGGAATGACTCTGACACTCCAAGGGTCTGTTATCTTAGGTCAGTGGTTCTCAGCCTTCCTAAGGCCACGACGCTTTAATACAGCTCCTCATGCGGTGGTGACCCCCATAAAATTATTCTCGTTGCTACTTCATAGCTGTCATGTTGCTGCTGTTATGAATCATCAATATGGTCTCAGGTGACCCCTGTGAAAGGGTCGTTCAACCCCGAAAGGGGTCGCCACCCCCAGGGTGAAAACCGCTGTCTGAGATGCAACACACCAATAAACAGGCTCACTTAAGGTAGAGATAGGCCGACCAGACGTACCGTTTTAAACAGGACAGTATGGTTTTTTCTGTCACATTTAAAACAGGACATCTGGTCAGCCCAGAAAGATTGACCGTCATCAAGGAAGCCACAGGCCCAGGATGTGACTGTCACCGTGATCAGCTTTGAGTTAGGGATTTGTACATTCAGACCACCCTGAGTGTTTAATTTCGGGCTCTGAGTTTGCAGCAGGTGGTGCCTTCTTCATCCACAAACTGACTCAGCAACAAGTCTTCCTAGCATCTCTATTGCACACTGCACCACAGGCTTTAGACTTAAAAGCCAAGCGTTGGTTACTTCCGTTCTCGGAGTTCATTACCCTCTGGGGGAGGGGTGCCAGAGAAAATACAAGCCTCTCCCCAGTTCCATCTGAATTTCAGATAAGTGACAAAAAAAAAAAACTTCAATATATAAGCATGTCCCAAATATGACACAGGATGTGGTTCATCTGATCCAGATTGAACTGGGCATCCTGGATTTGCTAAGTCTGACAAACCTACTTGGAAAGTAGAGGCCTGTGTTCTGGTTCCCTCGACCAGGGTCGTGCCGCGGGGTTAAAGGTGTGTGTGTGTCCTTGTGACACGGATAGCATGTTATTATTTCACAATGTCATATTCCCACACAAATAAAAATGCACATATTTCAGGAATGTTTTTAAAGGGAGCACAGTAGAGGTATTTTCTCTGCAGACTCCACAGAGCTGGACACTGCCAGGAATTTACTGGGGACGAATGAAACTGCCACATGCTGTAAGGAAGCACATATTTCTGCAAATACAACCTGCCCTCTGGTAACTGTGTTTCAGTCGCTGACATTCAGACCGACCAGGTGGGCACAAGGAATTCAGCCAAGCCCGGTTGGTCCCTGGTCACACACAGACACACTGATGCCTGTGGCAGCAAGCAGAGTTGCCAAGTGGTCTTTGCGTGCACCTGACAGGTGACTTCACACCTGTACACCCCAGGAAAGGACCCTGGCATGAGAATAAACACACGCTAACATCGACCCTCAAAGTCAGATTTGGTGGCTGAACCGAAGGAGTGGATGTGACCGTTTATAAGCAGCTTGGGTACACGGAGACAAAGAACTCACCGTGGATACTCACCCCTCTCAGAAATGCCTGAGAGAGACGTGGCCAAGGGGAACCATTCCAGAAGGTGGTTCATAAAAGCAGACAGTCGGTACTGGGGGGGTGCATGCACTCTGTGTCACCTTTGCCTTTTGCCCACCACAACCCTAGGTCAGGAGGGGATTCTGCCCTAGCCCTAGGACGAGCGTATGGGCAGAAGAGAGGGGGATCCCCACAGATAGGATGTGCTTTCTCCAAAAACACATCCAGAGCCAACCTCACCCAGCTGCCTTAGAGCCTCCTACCACGCCCCTCCCTCACCCCGCCCCCCACCAACCCAATGAATATTCCTCCCATTTCACGCTGCAACCTCGGGATCCAGGTTGCCACAGTTACAAGCAGCTGCCTCCTGTGTGGTGACACTGTGACCACTCACGCGCTGACCTGGACCTCCAAACCCCTTCTGTATTCTTCACGCTTCCTTTTTGAGTGTGTGCGTGCCCGCATGCAAGAATCTGAGAAAGCAAATAGCCTTGGCCTTGAGAGAAAGGTTGATTTTTCCAATGGTCTTTTCTCACCTGTATCGCTGGCACAACCAGGCACTTGCACACGAAAGGGCCCGACTCAGGTCCCCTGGGCAGCAAAGGGTAACAGCAGGACCTTCTGGAAATCGGTCGTCACCGGGGGCCCCTGGGGCTCTGACCCTTTGGCACAGTTTCCTCCCACGGACCCCCCCACCGTCTTCCCCAGTGAAGAAGAAAATGAGGACAGACCACAGGGAGGACTCGTCCAAGCAGGGTCCGCTGCTCTGTCCCTGGCGTCACACACACGCTGCCTGGGTGTGGCTCACCCAGAGCGGTCCATTCTTAAGCGTCCCGGGAGGAAAGCTGCCGTCAGCTGTCCCCACCACGACCCAGGCCGCCAGCCCACGAAGGACGCTCTTCCCGAGTCCCCCCGGCGCACCCCGCGCTAGCCTAGCGCTTACAAGCTGACAAATGCAGCAGGGACAGCACCTGCCTCCTAGGTGCCACGGCGCCACTCCGTCCCAAGCAGGCATCCGCGTGGGTGCATCGGCCCTCCACCACACCGGTCCCACGTCAGCCACCGTGGGGCCCAGCAGGTGGGACCGCAGGACCACTGGGGCGGCGAGGACCTCAGTCAAAGAATGACCTCGGCCCTGAGACGTCTCTTAGGGGACCAGCACCCCGTTTCTCCACTCGCCCTATTGATTTCCACTCCAGTCTCCGTCCGACACAAATTCCTCTCGTTCTCCTTTCTTCAGCCCCTCAGCTTCTCGTCACATCTCCCAAAGGACGCTGGGCCTCCTGCCCCGGTGTGGACGGCAAGGATGGGGCAGAGAAAGAGGAAAACTCACTCCCGGTCCTGTTGCATTTCTAACCAACACCCTTGACTTTAAAGAGCGCCAAGGCTTGGGGCGTGAAGGGGAGGAATCAATAAGCAGAGTCAGGAGGTCACGAAGCATCTCACCAAACCTCCCTCTCCCTTCCTGCTCAGAACTACAGGAGAAGTCAAGGTCGAAAATCAGACCCAGGCCAGCGTGATGAGCAGAAACACCCCAAGGCAGGCAGCAGCAGCCGTTAATTCTCCTCAAGCAAATGTTAAATACACTTATTATAGCCACAAATTATGATGCAGGACGGAGTGTACACGGTGTAAACACCTTTAATACAATTCTAAATTTCTCTTTGCTTCAAGAGCCACAGATTGTTATGGCAACAAAACAGAAAAACAGATCACGGTATTAATTTGCTATCTCGGCTCCATTTGTTCCACATCTGCAATACAGCACGTGCATCATAAACACCCCAGGCCAAGCCGGAGCAGACAGAATGCTTCCACCACGGAGGGGCACCGTGGAGTGCCCTCTCGGCCTTGAGCCTTGTTAAATGGAAAATAAACAATAATTTTCTACAAAGAAGAGCAGTTCAGTTGCCCACACGGTTTGCCATGTGACGGGGAACACTTGAGATGCAGATAATTCCATGCTCGCCAGGCCGAGGACACAGGGTGGCCCTGAGTGGGCAGGTGGCACCTGCAGAACGTCCCCCAAGGCAGGCTCCGAGCCGAGGGGACATACCTGGCCTGCTGTCCGTGCTGCACGCACCTGGTCCCCCATTACACCACTCCCCACTGCCCACCCCCACGCCCCAAACGCAGTTTTTACTATGCAACCAGAGGGGCCTTTTTCAGAACAAAAATATGATTCTTTCATCTGGAGATAAACGGCCGGTGGGAGAATGTTCCCTGGGCCGAAACTTGGCAATTTCTAAGAAAGTTGAATATTCTCATGACCTATTGACTCGGTAATTCCCTTCCTGAGTGAAGAATGTTTTGTACTAATAGTTCTTACCGCTCGGGGTCGTGGTGAGAATTAAATACATGGATGTGCGTGACTCAGGACGGTGCCTGGCACACGGCCATCCGAAAGTTTGCTGTGATTTCTGTTCCCGTGGAGGAAATGGTTATGTGGAAGGCATTCCCCGGGGCTGGGGACAGGGATGGCGGAAAGGCTCTGAGCATTCACATCCTAGCAAGGAACCCTTGTGAACAGAGCAAAGCGACCAGGTAGAAGGGCGGACAACAAGGGAGGTTGGAAGGTCAGGCGGGGGGTCAAACCCCTGCAGGTGGCAGAGGTCACGGCGAGGAGCGTGGACGTCCCTCCCCGGGCCGCTGCAGAGTCGTAACCATGGAACAACGTGATCCAACCTGCACGCCTGACAGACGGCTCTTGGCCCTGAAAAAGGAGCTCACTGCTACTACGGCCCCCGGATGGAAGTGCAGGGAGCAACGCGGAGGGCGCGAGCCAGCCCAGAAGCCCGCGTGCTGCACGAGCGCCTCTGCACTGCACTGCCCGGACAAGAGAATCACGGAAATGAGGAGCCGCTCGGTGGCCGCCCATGGGGGAGGGGAGGGAGCGGGCTGGGCCTGGGGACGGAGGGACAACACGCCCGTGGGGGAGGGGAGGGAGCGGGCTGGGCCTGGGGACGGAGGGACAACACGCCCGTGGGGGAGGGGAGGGAGCGGGCTGGGCCTGGGGACGGAGGGGCAACACGGGGAGAGATGTGTGCGCACACGTGCCCGGTGGCGGCACTCACGGCCACCTGCGGACGCAGGACGGGATGGACCCACAGAGCACTCCTCGGCCTTGAAGCAGAAGGACATTCTGACACAGGCGACAGCACGGATGATGAACCCTGAGGATGTGCCAAGTGACAGACCCGTCCTAAAGGGGCGAGGACTGTGTGACCCCACCTCCGCGAGGGACCTGGAGCCGTCAGTCCCACAGACGAAAGTGGAAGGAAGGCGTCAGGGCAGTGGGGACAAGGCGCTCTCGTCTCATAGAGATTCCATGTTACAGATGAAAGGAATTCTGTGCGTGGACAGTGGTGACGGCCACACTACACAATGTGAATGCACGGTGACTGTCAGGTCGTGTAAGGTGGACATGATGTCACCGTGCTCTGCACTTAAAAACGGTGACAATGGCACCATTGTATCCTACCACAATATTTGAAATAAATAAATAAAGCAACACAGGGCTGGGACCTCTCCATACCTTGACTGTTATCAGTGTCAGTCCTCTGGGTGTGACCTTGGACTACTGTTTTGTGGGATGTTCCCATTGGGGACACTCGGTAAAGGGCGTGCGGATCTCTCTGTATCACATGTCCCAGGACGTGAATCTATAATGATCTCAAAATAAAAAGTGAAATTAAAAAAAAACAAAACTTGCTCTGGCCAGTAGTGGGGCACAGATCGGAAGAAGAAGTGTGGGGCCAGGACCCCCGCTGGGCAGCTGGCGCTGGGTCCCGGTGAACGTCCCGAGCCTGCAGTGTGGAGAATGGATGTAAAGAAGAGGGTGGATGGCCAACATGCCTCCAGAAAACCGGCGGGGCTGGAGCTCAGGAGGTCACGAGGGAAAGAGACGGGATGTGGGGGTGATGCCGAAGCCCCTCACGGAGGACCCGGGTCCGCCCAGTGTCATCACAAAGGTCCTTAAGTCTGGAAGCGCCCATGTCCAAGAGTGGCCACATGAGACAGACAAAGTTTTGAAAATCCTGGGCTCTGTAGCCCAAAGTGGGGGACCTGAGACCAGCGATCTGGGTTTGGGCCAGAGGGGCTCGGGTCAAGCAGGTCGTGGAAGCGGTCCTGGGCACATGACCTTGCTCTGCCAGGCCCTTCCCGAGAGAGGCCGAGTCCATCCTTTAACTCATCTAGACCTCACTGTCCTCATTTGCAAAAGGAAAAGGCTGAATTAAACTCACAGGAAGGAATCAAGTGGCCGAATTCGGTGGGACGGGAGAGGGTATCCCCCAAACGACACACCCTTCAGACACGCGTGCATTCACTGGTTTCCGGGGTCAACACGCCAGCTGCTCACTTCAGCAACGCCTTCACACAGAGAAGACCGACAGCTGTCAGGAGCCCACGCACGAAGTGGACCGGCGTAGCAGGAGTCCGGGTGAGAGAGAAGAAACAGGGAGCAGGCAAACGAGTGCGGACGAAACACCAGCCAAAGCGGCCCCAGCACACAAGGTCGGGTTCTCTACATCTGCTGAGTGCAGCCAAACATGGTGCCAATGAGAGGGAAAGGGGACTTAGACCAGCAAGAAAGGGGAACCGACCACTCAACAGAGAACTGGACGGGAAGGGAAGACGAGGAAGCCCTCCGTGGGGACCGCCCCGCCCCCATCCACGCCCCGCCCCCACCCACGTCCCGCCCCATCCACGCACCGCCCCATCCACGCACCGCCCACACATCCCGCCCCCACCCCCACCCCTCCCCTCCCCCATCCCTCCCCGCCCCCACACCACACCCCACCCCGCGCCTCCCCCTGGAATGCTAAGACCTAGAACCCCAGCGCAGGCGCGCAGTGGTGCTGCAGCGGGTGGTGGTGGGCGGGGCCCAGGGTGGGCGGGGCCCGGGGTGGGCGGGGCCCGGGGTGGGCGGGGCCCACACCAGCCGAGGTCGTGAGTAGTCTTCTGTTCCCGCCTGGGCCTGCAGCTCTAGCCAACAGGGCGGCCTCCCAGACACGAGGCTCCCTCTCGGAGAAACTGAGTCAGGCCCTGAGAAAAGACCCACAGATCCTGGCGCATGGGGATCCCCAAGGAAAGAGCCTGCTGCCCACCCCCACATCCTCCGGTTCTGCCCCGCCCGCTTGCACTGGGCTCCCCTCAGCCCCGACCCCTCCCTGGGAAACACACATGGGCCGTGATTGTCACCGGGCCACAGGGGGAGGGCGTCAGGGTGGGAAAGAGATGCCAAAACAAACAAAAGCGAACCCGGGGGAGAAGAGAAATCTCCAGGAATAGACTAAAACTCAGGGGAGAAACTGCCTATAAATCATAGCTCTGCTGGATAAGGAAAAAGCCCAACAGATGACAAAATCATGCGGTTACTAACTCCACGAAAAGTAAACCCGAACAGAAGTAAGATATTGTCAGGGTCTGTTTCCTGACTCAGCAGCGAACAATGTTCCCAGAGTCACACCAGAAAACGCGGAATGAGGATCTAATAATAAAAAATGGGATTTTACCACTCTGGGAGGCTAGGGAAGGAGAAGGCAGGTGTGAGAAGGCAAAAATCCCCGCCTTCCACAAACGGCTGAGTCATGATGTAGAATTCTCACATTATGTAGGAATGTGGCCTTAAATACAGGAAGAAACAATAAAAAAGATGAGAAGTATTCTTTAAGGAGGAAAATAGCATAGAACTAGGGCCAGAGGACTTCTTTTTTCTGATTTAACTTTTTAGCACCATTTAACTGGTTTGTGCGTGCATCACTCAGATAAAGTAACAACTGATTTCAGAGAAATGCACATTAAAACGACAATGAGCTACGACCTCACGCCCATCAGAATGGCCGTCAGCAGTAAACGGACCAACAAGTGTTGGGGAGGATGCAGAGAAGAGGGGACCCCCGTGCACTGTTGGTGGGACTGCAACTTGGTGGGGAGGGTCCTCAAAATGTTAAAAAGGGACCTACCTTATGACCCACCCATTCCACTCCTGGGTATTTACCCAAGAAATCCAAAACACTGATTCAAAAAGATGCATGCGCCCCCATGTTCACTGGAGCACGCCTCGCAATGGCTAAGTGACAGAGGCAGCCTCGGCCCCCATCAACAGGCAACGGGGTACAGGAGATGGGACACATACAGTGGACTGTTACTCGGCCATGAGAAAGAATGAAATCTGGACATTTCCAACAGCATGGATGGACTTCTTAGAGCTACCCTGCTGAGTGCAGTCAGTCAGACAGAAAGCTGTATGTGATCTCACTCTACGTGGAATCTGAAGAACAACAAGCAGGCAGCCTTCTGGCACCCATGCCGACCCCTGTCACTGCTCCTGCTTCTCCCCACCGAGGCCTCCCTGCATGCCCGCCGCCCACCCACCCTCCACACCGCCCTCAGACGTCTGTTCCAAAAGGCAAATCTGATACTGTGACCTCCTGCCCAGCGCTGGCCAACTCACTGCCGCCTTCAGCAGAGGACGCGGAGCCCCTGGGGGTGGCTGCCCCTGGGGCTCCAGCCTCGCCGCTCACCTTGCCCCCCTGACCCGGGCCTCACTGGGAACCGGGGGCCATGTGACCGCAGGCCGGCGTCCTTGCCCGGTTACCCCACACCCACGCTCCCACACTCAGCGCTGGCTTGGCTCCATTTCAAGGGTCGGCCATCTATCACACTGATCTGACTCTGGAATGATAACGGGCACTCAATAAATTATAAAAACAAAGAAATTTGCAGCTGGACAGGCCCCTGGAGGTTAGCTGCGGCTGCATCCGAATCGCCTGGGGGCTGTGACACCACGGCCTCATGGCCATGGGGCGGGCCTGGGGGTGGGGGTGGGGGTGGGGCCGGTCCTGCACATGATTGGAGCCTAAACGCCCCTGGTTTTATTAAAGAGGAACCTGACACTCACGATTCTGAGGGATCTGCCCCTCTTCCGTAGAACTGGACGGGGACCACCCAGGAGGCAGGCCTCCCGGGACATGGACCTTGACTCCATGCCCTGTGCCACCCCGAACAGGCCACTAGGAGGGGAGGAATAATGGTCTTGGTAAGACTAAGGATATCTGGACTTTCCCTCCAAAGTCCCCTGGGCCGCAGGCCCTGTGTGTGAGGGACGGGGGACTGGCACCACTGAGGCGGAAGCCTGGAGCGCTGCAGGTTCAGGTTTAGGAGGCTTCAGGGTGGTGGTCCGGGTCCCTGGCCCTGGACGCAGAGCCCTGCTTTCACCAGCTGTGCTCACCAGCTGTGTGCCCTGGGGCCGCTTGCTGCACCTCTCTGAGCTCCAGGTCGGTCCCTCATTTGTTAGGTGGAGAACAGTAAGACTGTTCTGAGCCTGAAAGTTCTGGCCCGTTGTGAGCACTCAGTACACGGGGTCTCTGTCCCCCAGTCCTGTTGTCAGTTCCAGTGCAGCCGGGATAAGGGTCACAGGTGACTTGCGGAGGAGGAAGCCGAGACTCCGGGATGTGACAACCGGCCCAGGATCGCACAGCAAGCCGGGGGCAGGCCTGGGCCTGGGACACAGCCCTGGGGACTCACAGCAGCCCGTGGGCCCTGCTGCTCGAGTGGGTCGCTCACGATGAGACCGCAAAGTCACTCCTCGTCAGGATGCCTGGGGGTGAGCCATGAAAGGGACGAGGACCCCCATCCCACCCCCCGCCCCGCTACCTCCCACACACTCAGCCCCTGGAAGGAAAGTCATCAAAGTCATGGATCGTGGGGACAGGGGCTGCATCACCGTTCACATCAGCTCGCCGCCCCCCCCCCCCACGTGAGCTCCCCACGGGGCCCTCGGACCTGCAAGAGCGGATGTGCACAAAGCACAGACAGCCTAGCTGCGGAGTTAGGGTGCAACCAGGGGCCATGCATCACGTTTATGGGGTGCTGTCACCCAGGAGCACCGGGACCAGCATCTAGGCTGCAGCGGGGGCCCAGCTCAGGCGGGCTGAGGACAGGCTGTGATGGGACCGCCAGGGGACGCAGAGGACAGCAGCTCAGGGCAGCGGCCCTCTGGGGACACAGAGGGAAAATCCCACCTCCCCTTCCCCTTGGGGGGTTCTCCAGTGAGATCTGCTCCTGCTGAATTCCTCTCCCCGCCAGGGGACAGCAGAAAGGTGTCACGAAAATCCACCAGGCTCTGGTCCCAGGCCAAGTGTGGGGCGTGGCCCTGTCGTGTGACGCGCGGAGTCACCGGAGCTGCGGCTGCAGAACACCCTGGCCCTCCCTGGGCCACACCGCCTCCTTTCCAGAGGGACCGCGTTACGCCGAGCCTGCCACCCTCTCCTTCTGAGGCCCACAGCCGGGTGCCAGGGGCTCTCAGGCAAGAGTGCCATGCCGGGGTAGGGTCCCTGACGCCAGTGCGAGGAGGGACTGGGCACCCAGGGCCAGCACCCCCCCCCCAGGCCCCCAGGGGACTGAGGACATAGCGGCTCATCCCCTTGGGCTTGCTAGGGGTCCGAAGAGCAGAAAACCCCAGGACCCCGGATCTGGTGTGGAGACTGGGGACTCTGTCCAGGGACACCACCCAGCCCAGGTCAGAACGACTCAAACAGGTGACCAGGGGAGAGAGGGTCCCAGTACAGGGCTTGGCAAAGGCAAGGGCGGGGGGCCAGGGGCCTCTTGGAGCCCCTCTGACCAGCCCTATGCAGGAAACGCATGAAAGCAAGGCAGAGGGCGCGGGGACGTGTGCGTGGGGCCAGCGGAGCAGCACCGCTGACCTGAACCCTCCGTGCCTAACGGGAGAGGCCCCGAAAGCACCCCTGGGCACCCGGCCCACTGGAAGTGCCCCCGCGGCCAAGCGCCCCAGCCCCGTGACCCATGTACCCGCTGGCTGCCACCTCCGCCGTTTAACGGTGCGTGGCGACGCCCCCTCCCCCTCTGTCTCCTTCCGCGGAGAGCCCCCTCCCCCTCTGTCTCCTTCTGCGGAGAGCCCTCTCCCCCTCTGTCTCCTGCCGCGGAGCCCCTCCCCCTCTGTCTCCTTCCGCGGAGCCCCTTCCCCTCTGTCTCCCTCCACAGTGGTCCCTCCCGCACCATCCGGAGCCCGCGGGCACAGCTGCTGCCCCAGCCTGGCACCGCCCACCGTCTCTGCCCCAGGCTCCAGATGTGGCAGCCGGACTTTGTCCCATCCTTCAGCTGGCCTCGCTCCAGGCCGCGTGGGTCAGAGGCTCAGCGCTGGGCGCGGAGGTGGCCGGTGACGGCAGCGCTGGACCCCTAACACGGTGGCCTCCTCTGCTCTCAGTTGAGCCTGGGTATCCAGAGGGTGAAGGCAGCAGGGGCGGCGGCCAAGGGACTCGCGAGCCTGGGTGTTCTGGGCCGCCGGACAACCTGGGATCTCTGCCTGGAGCCGAGGCTGCCCCCATAGAGGACTGTGACACTGTGCTTTGTAAGAAATCTATGCTGGGTCCCCTCCAGCTCAGCACACAGCGCCCTGAAGCCTTACAGCTTCCTAAGTGATGAGAGGATAGAGGGCTACGTGAATGAGGTGACTTTGGGGAGGCCCGGAGGTTAGTCGGGGATGGGGACCGGTTGCCTGGAGAATCAGCCTGTGACTGGACAGTGGGAACTTGCAGTCCTACCCCAGACCTCCCCAGAGGGGAGAGGGTCCCCAATGGCCAATGACTTTATCAGTCATGCCTGTGAGAAGCCTCCACAGAACCCCAAGGGTGGCGGTCGGACCACTGTGGGGCCGTGAAGGGCAGAGACCCCGGGTAGGGTGGCGCCGGGAGATGCGCTCTGGCCTGCCCCACGCCTTGTCCTGCGCATCCCCCTGGCTGTTCCCGGGTGACACCCTTCCATAATGAAGCAGTGATCTAGTCAGTAAGCCGTCTTCCTAAGTCCCCTAAGCTGTGCCAGCAAATAAACAGCACAAGGTCATGGGAACCTCCCACCTACAGCCCGCTGGTCAGCAGCACAGGTGACAACCTGGACAGAGTAGACGGGGCAGTCTTGTGGGACTGAGCCCCTAAAATGTGGAATCTGGTGTGAACTCCAGGTAGTGTCGTGAGTGAGTTGAGTGCTTGGTAATGTGGAAAGAAACACCATGGAATTGGTGTCAGAATTGGGGGGGGGGGGGGGGACAGGATTGCTTAAAGGACAGACCCCTGGCTTCCCATAAGAACCACTGTCACCACAGGAGGGACCCAGATGACTCTGTGTCCACCCTGAGAGGCAGAACCAGGGCCTATGAGCCGAAGCAACAGCAAGACAATTTCCGTTCCTATGAGACAGAGACACGTGCGGGTCGCCTCGGGAGGTGGCACGTCCCCCAGGAAGGTGCCGGAGGGGAGGCTGGGCACCACTGATCAGGGGTCAGCACACTCGACTCCACCTCATTTGAAGTTGTCAGGTGCGGCTTGAACCCCAGAAGTGTGCCTCTCTGACAAGTAATCCTAAAACGCATGTGGAACCACAAAGACCCCAACTAGCCCAAGAAGTCTTGAGAAAGGACAAAGTGGGAGGTATGTGCCCTGGTATCAAATGATACTACAAAGCTACAGACTGAATCAAAGCAGCGTGGTACTGGCATAAAAACAGACACATCGAACGATGGACTAGAATAGAGAGCCCAGAAATAAGTGCCCCCTTTATGGTCCATGCGTCTGTGAGAAAGGAGGCAAGAACATACAATGGGGTAGAGACAGTCTCTTTAATAAATGGTGTTGGCAAAACTGAACAGATACGTGCAAACAAATGAAACTAGACCACTTTCTTACACCACATTTAAAAAAAAAAACACCTCAAAATGGATTAAAGACCTAAATGTTAGACTTGAAACCATAAAACTAGAAAAAAACATAGGCAGTAAACTTTTTGACACCACTCTTAGCAATTCTACTTGTGGATATGTCTCCTTGGGCAAAGGAAACAAAGTAAAAAACACATGAGATGACATCAAACTAAAAAGTTTTGCAACACCAAAGGAAACTACCAATGAAAAGACAGCCTACTGAATGGGAGAATATATTCGCCGATGATACATCACATAAGGGGTTAATATCCAAAATTAGAAGTAACTCATATAAATTAATACCAAAAAATCCAATTTAAAACTGCGCAGACAACCTGAATAGACATTTCTCCCAAGAAGAGTACAGATGGCCAACAGACATATGAAAAGATGCTCAGTGTCACTAATTATCAGAGAACTACAAATAAAAACCACAATGAGCAGTCACCTCACACCTGTGAGAATGACCCTCCTCAATAAATGAACAAACCAGAGTGGGCAAGAATGTGTAGGAAAGGGAACCTCGTGCACTGTTGGTGGGGCTGCAAATTGGTACAGCCACCTTGGAAAACAGGTTCCTCAAGAAATTAAAAATACATCTATCATATTCCCATTCTCGGGATTTATCCGAAGAAAGCAAAAACACCAATTTGAAGAGATACACGCACCCCTGTGTTTACCGCACCGTTATTCACAACGGCCAAGATACAGGAGCAGCCTGAATGTCCATCAGTATGCACGATGGAGTATCATTCAGCAATAAAAGAAGAATAAAATCTCGTAATGTGGGATGGAATGGGGGGTATTTGCTAAGTGAAATAAGTCAGACTGAGAAAGACAAATATTATATTACTATATGATGTCACTTAGGTGAGGAATCTTAAAAAAAAACAAAAATGGCAAAACGAAACAGGAACAGACCCGCAGAGGACAAGCCGATGGCTGCCGCGAGAGCGGGGTGGGGGAACGGAAACGGAAACGCCAACAACAGAAACCGGCTCACACGGAGTAACATTCAAAACAGCTCTTGCACTCAAAAACTAATTCCGTTTCTCTACGTCAATAAATCCACTAAACACGACAAGAAGTGAAACGGAGAAGGGTGTCCCCGTGCCACGTGGGCAGGATGCAGCGCCCGGCTAGAGAGTCCCCTGAGAATATCCTGCCAGTCTGTTGACAGTGGGCTTTGGGGGCATCACGTAACCGCTGGAAAACGGCAGGTCTCAGAGAAGTGTGGCAGTGCCACCCGGCCCTGACCCCCA
>PVJL010004641.1:99251-125763 GCA_004026885.1 Lyroderma lyra
GGGGCGCGCGGGGGCGGGGCAGGAGTCCTGGGAAAAGAGGAAGGAGTTCAAAGGGCAGGAAAAAATTGTTCATGGAGGGAAGAAGGAACTAGGAAGGCAGCGAGGGTGCCACATGCTGGACAGGGTGACATCCACTCGGGGTCGTCCCAAAGCTCTGAGCCAAGATAACAACACACGCTCGGGTGACACACACACACACACACACACACACACACACACACACACGACTGCCAGGCCACGGTGGGGGCCGCACGGTGGCCTCTGTCCCAGTCTTTCTTAACATCCCAATGCGTGCCAGCTGTCCAGGCCAGCGCTCGGCACAGAAAGGGCGAGGGAGACCCCCCCCCACCGGGGCCTGAACGGTCAGTGTGATGTTTACGGGGGCCCGAAGTGGGGGAGTCCCATGAGTGTTCAGTGTGACGCCACCTCCACAGCCACCCATCAGCCACCCGTCACAACTGCAGTCACGAAAAAGATAATTGTTACAGTTGATTTCTCTGAGGCAGGGAAGTCACTTTGAGGTGAGTATTTCCGTAAATCCCCGACGAGTGACGTAATGATGACTGTGAAGCACCTTTTATGGAACGTGGGTCCGGTGAACCCTGTAACTGGGACCAAATCAGGCACCGCCTGGGGACCGGGAGATGGCATTCTGGAGACGGAATTACCCAAGTGGGGCCTGCACCTGCCACCCGCTGAGTGCAGCTGCAGACCGTGCTCTGCTCATGGCCGGGACGCTCGAGGGAGTTCTTTCTTAATTCTGCTCCGGAGTGGGCCCAGGACAGGAGGAGAGGCCACACCCACACACGCTGGCCAGAGGGGCAGCGGACTTCTTGCATGAGCAGGGGGACCATGGAGTCACCAGGCTGGACGTGGCCTGAAAGTGTCCCTCAGAGGGAGACGGGGCAGGGTGATGGAGGAGAGGGCGGTGGGGTGCAGCTGGCAGCCGATGAAAGGCCGTGGCCTGCTGGCCCGTTGACCACCAATGCCACACCTGCTTACATCCGCGTCCTCTCCGTCTGTGCCACCGTCTCCGATCATCCCACGTCAGCAGGCCGGCAAGGAGCATGAGGAGAGCCGGAAACCAACAGGACAGAGACGCGAAGGACGCTTTGTCACGGAAAGCAACAGTGAAGAGCAGGCTCTCGCGCCTAGCACTGCTCTGGGAATGCGACGGTTCCTGCTGCATTTTAGGTGTGCGTTCACTTTAAACAACAAGAAAGAAAGAAAAAGCACTTTCCCAGGAAGAAGGCGGCCCCTGCTCAGACCCAGCCCCAGGCACCCGCTAGCGGAGAACGGGGCCCTTCCCGGTGCAGCTCAGTATCTCGAGCGAAGAACTGAGCGAGACACACACCAGAGTGCAGAGGTGGAACAAAGAGGCAGTTTATTAAAAGGAAAATAAGATAAAACGAGGGGAAAGTGTAGTGAAAGGGAGCGTACACTCCTCAGAGGTAGGAGCGGCCGAGCAGGAGTGGCTCAGGGCCCGGTGAAGGCGGCTTTGGTGATTTCATTCTCTCTGGCCTGTGGGAGCGCCTGCCTCATCTGGGCGGAGAGCGCCTTGCTGCACCTGAGAGAAGGGGAATTCTGTCATCTTTTCTCCCTGCACAGGCTCGTCACACAGGCTGGCCGTGCCGTCCGGGGGGGGGGGGGGGGGGGGGGGGGGGGGGGGGGGGGGGGGCATGAGCGGGGATCTGGGTGGAGATGCAATTTGTCCTTGCCGCTGGCCAAGCTCAGGTAAGCTTGTGTCCCAAGGTCAGGGCTGCTGTTCTAAGAAGTGGCGGCCGGGGCCCTCTCGACTCTGATTTTGCAGTTTGCCTCGTTCAGCGAACCTTGGTTCTTATCAGTGTCCCCCCTTCGCTTGCTTCGGTGAGCCCCTGGTCTCGGCCTGCCTGGTCTCGGCCGGCCTGCCCGCTCTGGGCACGGAAATGGACGTTCTCAGTTGAAGTCAGGCTGGCGGGTGCTCTGCTCACACTGAACTCTTTTAAGAACTGAGACGACGTCTTCAGTGGAGACACTGAACTCAGTGTGCCTTGGTCATTGCGCGGTACCTTTCTCCTGGGGGCATGAGATCGGAAGTCGAGGGCCTAGACGTTCTGATCAAGCCACGTGTTTCCTAGGGCTTTATCCCCTCCCTCTCGTTAAAATCACTGCTGCGGGCCTACCCACACCCAACGCAGACCCCCGCACACGCGCCGTCGCTGCTGCTCCCTGAGGACCACGCCCCCCCACCCCCACCCCCCGAGAACTAAGGTCTCTCTGAGGATTGCTGGGGGAGCACCATACACACAAACCATCAGTGACCACGGTCCCGGGTATAAACATGGATACGTAACAACCGTGGCTCGGTGGTGGTTTTGAACTTGGGAACACGAGGGACATTCGTTGGCTCACAGAAGCAGGTGTCGATGTGGGAACGTGACACAGGGGAGGCTCCTCTCCAGGTGACTGGCTCTGAGGGGCACTGAGCCCCAGCCCTCAAAAGGACACGTGGGGGAAGGGCAGCCCATCGCTGCACCTGCCACCTGCGGTGCCCACACTTCTCCGCCCTCTAGGTCACAGACTAGAAAGGAAGGAATGGAAAAAGAGCGTGGGGAGGAGACAAGCAGAGGAGATGGACAGGGAGGCGGTGGGAGATGGGGAGGGAATGGTGGAGGCGGCCAGAAGGTCCAAGGTGCCTTTGGTCTCACGTCAGAGAAGCCAATTTGAGCCAACTTTAGAGAAAAAAGGGCAGGGTGGCTCAGCAAGACACACAGGGTGATTCCTGGACATGCACAGAGGCGGGACTCCGGAAGGTTCTGGAACAAAGACCAGGACATCTCCAGGGGGGGATGATGGGACAAAAAAGGAGGGGGTGTGGCTGTAGATGTGGAGGTCGTCAGTGACCCAGTCCCAGGGAGTGGGGGGCTGCCGACCAGCACGGTTGAGCCAGGAGAGGGCGCTCAGGGGAAACGTCCTAACTGGGGAATCAGGAGTCACAGAGGAACCTCCCAGGAGGCGAGAGGGACACTGGCCTTGGGAAAGAGGACAGCGCTTCCACGTCAACACGCACCAACCCAGAAGAGGACAGCCATCTGCGCCCATGGGCGAAGCGGGGGAAGCCAGCACCGCGGAGCGTGCCCACAGCACCATGGGGGAGCATGCACGCCTGTGGGCTGGAGGGACCTGTGGACACCCAACGGACCGATGGCTGAGTGTCCGACCGGTCTGGCAGCACACACACACGTCGGGCTGCGGTTTTCACACAGGACCTGGCCCCTGACGGCCCCCCGTGCCCTCGGCTGTTTTGGAAACCTAGACAGACAGGTGGGGGCCACCCCCCACCACAGGGCAGCAGGCCAGCGAGCTGCCCACGGTGAGCCACGTGCCTCTCCGGAATGAACTATACAAGCTGCAGCAGTGTGGCCGAAGCCCCTAACGCCACACAGCACCGCGACGCCTGCGCCCCAGTTACTAACTAAGGGCCCCTGTGACGAACAGAAACAACAGGAGCGTTTCCTCTGATCTGGGCTGCTCCTCCCGCCTCCTCGCCAGGCCCCCCCAACATCCCTGCAGGCACGGACCACAGCGGGTGCCCCCACTCTGCGGGCCCTGGGGCCTGGAAGGAAGCCCGCTGGAATCACTGGCCCATTGAATTTCAAATTAAATCGCCCCCACAGGCCCTTCCTCTCCAGTCACTGGGCTCATTGGAGCTCACATAATGAAACACATCCTCCCGCTAATGGCCCAGGAGCGAAACCTGCCCCGCCCACCGCCTCACTAAACTGAAACCGGAGGGAAAGGTCGCTGGCTAGAGCCCCAAAGTTTTTAGTGCTTTGGAAGAACTTCTCTCCCCAGCACGAGCGATCTGGAGCATGACGAACCCTAAGGATTTACGAGGGGTGCTGGTTACAGACAGAAGAGACATCAGCCGTGCCCCCTGGCGACCACAGTCCATTGTTCTGGAATGTGTTATTCCAGAAGGTTCCAGGGCTCATCTCCCTGGTGGGCAGGGGGCTTGTGAGATCGCTGGGGCCAGAAGAGGCCTTCGGGGGCCATGGGGGCTGCATGCCGGGAAACGTGAGGAGTGTCAGGAGCTGCTGGTCTGTGCTGACTTCTCCCCGACCACGGACACGCTCTCAGGGGACAGTGAAGAGTCTGACTGACTGGAACACAGACGTTTCCCAGGAGGCCCCCGGCATCCAGCCACGTGGGCAGGCAAGTGGCGGCTGGAAAACGCAGCTCCAAGACGTGGTGGCCTCGGAGAATTTTCTGGGCCAGGAATCTGTTGGCCCCTCCACCAGGGGCCACAAGAAGTGGCAGTGCCCACCCCTTGGTCCCCCTGTGTGACCCTGAGCCCTAGCCCACCGCCTCCAGCCACAGTCACTCACTTAGAAGTCAGCCGACCTTGGAGAGTGACACCGGATAAAGCAAAAGAACTGGATCTGGGGTCCCAGGCACGAGAGAGCTAAGGGGAGCCCCCCGTGACACGCAGCCTGGACTGACCTGCTTCAAAGATGACACAGCAGAATGGGCATTTCCACAATGAGACGTGGGGGCAAGCACGGGGCACACACAGGGTGACTAGTTCCCAGGCCCCGTGAAAACCACTGAAACAAGATGCGTATTTCTGGGGTCTTCCTCGCCCCCCGGGCTGGGGGTCACCTCCTGCTGCCGAGTGACAGCAGGAAGACAGTGGGTCTCTCCACCAAACCACACTCCAGGCCCTGAGCTGTGCGCCCTGCAGTCATTCACAGGGGGAGGTGACCTCTTTGGGGCCAGCTACAGGCCACGGGCAATGTGACGGCACCCCAAGCCCCTCCCGCCCAGCCTCCCATTCACCCCAAAACCCACAAAGGGAACACCTGCCATTAAAGGGAAGGGGATGTGTGGGCTGTGGGCTCAGAACGTTCCTTTTCATGGCCATACACTGCTCCATTTTGTCTAGACTGGGGGTTCCCAGGTGGCGGTAGGTGAACCCCCAGGGGTATGTGCTGGGCCAGTCAGGGGTATGCAAAAAATAATCAGGGTGAAAATACAAGTAAAGTGAAAGAAATGCACACCATTGGTTAGGAAACAATGTGAGCCTGAATCACTGCTAATGGGACACTTCAAAATTAGATACATTAGCGATTGATGATGGGTGAGGGCGTGGCTATACACCCTCCCCCACACCGCTCCTCTGCCAATCATTACGCCCTTTCACAACAACCCACCTGTGACATTTCTAGAACTTCCCCAAACTGTATCTGTAGCCAGACTGATCAGTTTAGTCACTGACTGAGGAAAAGTAAGTGCGTTGTTTCATCGTGATTCTTTTCGAGTAGCTTTTTTTATTTAATGTTTAAATACTTGGTCACCGTTATCCATGTTTACCTGTGTTAGGAATATTGTAAAATTAAATCTGTGGTTTGTCCTTTTGGTGTAGGAATTTTTCTTTCCTGACTTGTGACCTCATTTCCACAATTTTGCAATCAAAGAGGCACTGAACAGACGTGTGTTTACAAACAAGGGGGACAATGGGAGGAAATGGGGCGAAAAGGGGCGCACAACTGGAAAAAGGTTGGGAACCGTTGGTCCGACGTTTCCTTGCGGGACCGTCGCTTTCTGGCGGGACCGTGGCTTTGTCCACTGCTGTCCGAACGCGCCGGGTACCCCGCAGGCACGCAGGAGCCGCTCACGCGTGTGCTGAGAGCACGACCCACGAGCACTAACCGGGGAGAGCGCTCCGTCCGGACACGCAGCCGCTCTCCAAGTCGCTGAGCCGCCGGGACGCGCCACCTTCACTCCAAACGCATGGGTATAAACGACGCCCACGAGGGACACCAGGTCCTGCACAGCCACCGCGGGCACACCCAGGGAGGAGCAGCAGACCGCCCCCAAGTCCCAGAGAGAGGACGCGGGGGCCCTCGAGCTTCGAGGCCCGCCCGGAAGTGCCGCCAGTTTCCGCCTGAGGAGGCGCTTCCGGGGGCCAGGCTGGCCCCTCCCATCGCGGTGAGCGCAGTGGCGGCTGCCCTCGGGCCCCCGCGCATCTCAGGGCCCCCTACAACTCCCACGGAGGGACTCCCCCTTCTAGAAGGTGCAGAGCAGCGCGTAGCACGCCGTCTCCCCCGGGGACAGCGGAGAGCGCAGTGCTAGGGGCGCGACAGCACGCCGGCCTCCCGGCTCCGGGTGCCAGGTGGGCAGCAAGCCGGGGTCTCGACTTACTAGGGCGGTCCTCACTACGGGGGTGAAGCTCCGCCCACCCCTCCTCGCATTACGGGGTGAAGTTCCGCCCACCTCCTCCCCTCACCATGGGGTGAAGCTCCGCCCACCTCCTCCCCTCACCATGGGGTGAAGCTCCGCCCACCTCCTCCCCTCACCATGGGGTGAAGCTCCGCCCACCTCCCCTCACCATGGGGTGAAGCCCCGCCCACCTCCTCCCCACTACAGGGGTGAAGCTCCGCCCACCCCTCCTCAGTTCAGGGCTGAAGCCCCGCCCACCTCCTCTCAGTTTAGGGCTGAAGCCCCGCCCACCTCCTCCTGGAACCAACCCTGGAAGGTCCGGGTTCTCCGTTCTGACGCTGGCGAGCTGGCAGCCCAGGGCTGGCTTGCTGTCATGGCCTCCCGGCACAGGCCTGGGACGGAGAGACCAGCCACGGCCCGCGAGCCGGCGTGGGGCACGGGAAGAGGCTGCGGTGTCTCCGCACAGCAAGCTCCCGAACCTCCCACCCTGCGCACAGCAAGCTCCCGAACCTCCCACCCTGCGCACGGAAAGCTCCCGAACCTCCCGCCCTCCGCACGGAAAGCTCCCGAACCTCCCGCCCTGCGCACGGAAGGCTCCCGAACCTCCCGCCCTGCGCACGGAAGGCTCCCGAACCTCCCGCCCTGCGCACGGAAGGCTCCCGAACCTCCCGCCCTGCGCACGGAAGGCTCCCGAACCTCCCGCCCTGCGCACGGAAGGCTCCCGAACCTCCCGCCCTGCGCACGGAAGGCTCCCGAACCTCCCGCCTTGCGCTGGCACCTCGTGGCCCCGAGTCTGACGAGGGCCGCTCTGCCCTCTCCTGTCAGATGGGCACAGCTCAGCGTTTGACACTGTCAGCGAGGGTCAGGGCCACACCAGCGTGACCCCTGCAGGGAGCGCGGACCATCAGCAGGTCAGGGGATCCTCCCCGCTGACACGGGCCTCAGCGATGCTGGGAATGAGGGCATGACTCAGACAGGTGGCAGCAGGGGACACGGCGGCCTGCCCGCCCGAGGCGAGGTCGGAGGGGTCGCTGTCTCTGGGACACACAGCTTTGGAACCCCGAGCTCTGTCCCACAGACATCATGCTGGCAAGACCACGCGTGGAGACCACGTGCGGGGAGATACCGCAGCTAGGAAGGCTCACACGCCAAGCACGCCAGAGCCCACCTGCTCTCACCACGGGGCCTTGAACTGCCCTCGCCCCGCCCACTCACACCTGGCCACGCGGCTCACCTGCAGGGGCTGACGCCTGTTTTCTGCCCCAGGTGCTCCTAGTTAGGGAGCCCCCCACCCCCACCCCCGGGGTCCGTACTCGGTTACTGACCGTGGGCACTCCGTTCTTGTGGGTCACTGCGCTCTGGTCCCCTGAGCACCTCCCCTGAGCCTGGCAGACGCGTGTGCCCCGCCCCTGGGCACGCCCTGCGGCCGCACTGCCTGGCCTGTCCCCTTCCAGGACCCCGGTGCCCGGTCACTCGTGTGTGCAAGGAGCATCCGCGGGCTCCCAGAGCAGAACAAAGCTGCTAATCCGTCCTCTTATCTCCACTAACCGGGCGACGAGCGAGCACCCACCGGGACGCCGGGTGGGGCGGTGAAGGGACACAGCCACCCACTGTGCCACCTCCCAAGTACAGACACTGCCAGGGCATGTGTGCGGACGAAGCGGGAGCACAGGGGACATCCCCGTCCCCGGCGCCCCACACGGGACATCCCCGCCCCCCGGGAGCGTCGCCATGCGCCTTCGTCGCCCCGAGCCGCCCCGGCCCCGCGCACGCACTCACCAGCACTCCCGGAACGCCCGCCCGGGGCAGAGGCGCGTGTGCAGCGGGGCCGCCGGCCGGTTCTGGTGCCACACGGTCACTACCAGTGTCCGCTTTGCAGAAGTCACAGTCCCCAAGACGTGCCACGGCTTCCGGCTGGCAAGCCCCCACGTTCGGGAACCCCGTGCACAGGGCCGGGGGGTGGGACATGCCGTCACCCCCATCTCCCAGGAGCAGGCAGTGGGCGGGGCCCCGGGAGCGGGGAGGGCCCCAGGAACGTGCAGGAGCCCGGGGTTCTGCAGGGAGTCGGCATCTCCCACGCGGCCCGGGGCCCACGCAGAGCAGGTGGCCGGGACATGGCCCTGACAGACAGCTTAATTTGGGAATTAGGCCGGTTAAAACTTCCAGCCTGCAGCCTGGTCTCGGTCCATTTTACCGCCTTCCTTTTCCATAGACACGTACACACCGGAGTAACGAGGAGTGGGTGTCACCCGCCCCGGGCCGCTGCTAACATGGTTTGGCCTACGCATGCGCAGGAGCGGAAGGCGAACGCAGTGGGGCGGGCGGGGGGGGGGGGTGACCACGGCCACGGCCTCCAGGACTCCCCCACCCGCAGCGATGTACCCTTTCCTGCAAGAGCGTGCCGACTTGTCGTCTGGAGATGGGGAGCATCCTCGACAACATCCACAGGAGAGACGTCAAAGCGTCCTGGCCCGAGTCGGTGAAGTCTGCGCAGACGTGGCGGGGAGACGACACACAGCCACCTCCCGGCTGTGCAAAGTGACAGATACACTTGTGACCGACTTCGTTCCCTCGGTCAAGGCTGATGCGGGGAGCCAGCCCTTTACTGCTGGTTCCTAGTTACTAACAGCTCCCACCTTCTACGCGCGTGCTACTCCTGAGTGACATCTGCTAGGGAGTGACCGTGACAGCAGCGTTTAGATACGTGCTCCCCAAGGTCAGCAGTGTCCCGGGGCAGGAGGTAAGAGTTCGGTGCAGCCTGCTTCGTAGTCAGGCTGTGCCGATTTGCCTCCAAATTAAAGCAGAACGTCTGAGTCACAGCAAGTGTAGTAAATACTGACAGACACATGGAGGAAGACTGGGACCAGAACAAGGGCTGACTTGTAGGACGTCAGAGCGTTCATTCCAGCAGATGACTTCGCCAGGCCCACGGACAGCAGCTGGCCACACGCAGCAGGTTCACTCTGGGGTCAGTCTGATTTCAGGGCTCCATCCTCCATCACTGGAGCCCAAATACTGCAGAACCAGCCCGTGACGGATGGTTCCCCCCGAGTCCCTTAAATGCCAGCCGTCGCCCAGGCCCTACCCATCCTTAGCTTGCTCATCTCCCTGGACAGGTCCTCCCATGGCTTTGCCTCCTACACACGCGCCAGTCCCAGACCCCTTGGAATCGCCAGATGACTGTCAGACAACAGCCTGTCGGCCCCAGATTCCTCGGATTCTACACGTCAAACATGCTACTTTCCCGCTAACCCTGAACCTGCTCCTTCTCCTGGATCCTTTTGTCAGAGGGTGGCCCCGCCATGCCCACTACACCCACCTGGGAACTGTGGAATTCAGCCTGACCCTTCCTCTCCCCTCCACAGTCCAGAATAAATTTAAACACAGAGGCTCCAAAGAAAACAACTCCATTCACAAGAGCAAAGAAAATAAATCAGGAATAACTTTAACAAGAGAAGTGCAGACATACGTGTGCCAAAAAGCCAACACAGAGACATGAAAGAAGATCAAAACAACCGGAGAGGCGTCCTGTGTTTGTGGATGGACAGACTCAGCATTACGATGGCAATTCTTCTCACGTCGATGCACAGACTCAGAACAACGCCCAGCAGGAGCTGACCCTAAAATTCACATAGACGCGAAAGGCCCCAGCAGAGCCGGAACCCTCTGCAGAACGAAGTTCAAGGCCGTACGCTTCCTGATTGCAAACCTGAAACCCTTACGTTCAGACTCCGTCGATTTTGACAGAGGAAACCGCGTCGGAGAAAGCACAGTCTCTCCAGCACGTGGTGCCGAGACCCCTACCTCACACCACGTACAAAAACCAACTCGAAGGGGCCAGAGACTGAAATGGAAGAGCCAGGAGGAGAGCACGTCTAGAATAAGATAAGGGAGCACCCTCTGCGACCTCGGGTTAGGCAGGTGGCACGAGGGGTCGTCCTGGGGTGATGGAGGTTTAAAATGGCTTTTGTCGTCATGGCTGCCCAACTCGGCAAAGGCCCTAAAAGTCCACGGGACGGTGCACGTCGTGGCGGTTACGTGTCACCTCAACACGTCTGGGAGCGGGCAAGGCACAGGCTCTGGGGTCAAGCCCTCGGTCACCGGCCGCCGTGTCACTAAGTTCCCTCGACTGGGGCTACGTGGGCCCCAGTCTTCGCCTCCGTTAACTGGGCGTCCTCGCGGGCGCACCTCGTGGCGTTACAGGGAGGGTGGGGTGGGCCGGCGTGGGCAAAGCGCGCGAGCACAGAGCCGGGCACGCGGCCGCCGCTACCCCGCGCTGTTTCTCGTGCTTCCAGGGAACGCCGGTGAGGAGTTCAGATCTCGTCAGCCCCCCGGCCTCGGCGGTCCCCGCGCCTCCAGCTCCGCACCACCCTGGACAGGCCCCCTGCCGCCGTGTCCCTCACTTCCTCCAGTCTCGCTCCTTCACATCCAGCCTCTTCGGCCTCCGGGGACCCCGCAGGCCACAGAACATGGCCAGCCTACCACAGGCTCAAGTTCAGTGCCACGCAGGACCCTCCACGATCCAGTCTTGGTGGAACCCCCCACCCCCCCCCCCCGCCCTGACATCCAAGTGGCAAAGCTCCCCACACAGACCGCAGGCCAGCCCACCGAGGAACACCTATCGCCTCCCCTCTGTCCCCTCTGCCAGTCCCGTCAGCCCAGCTGAGGCCACCGCCACGAGCTTCTGAGCCCGCTGCGATCACCCGAAAGGGGACACGAGACTACGGAGCCGCCTCCCGTCGTGCGCGTGCGCCGGGCACAGTCCCCCAGGCTGCCCACTGGTCAGTCCGAGACCAGCCAGACGCGACGCACGGCTCCGCGCCCTACACGGAGGGCGCACTGCAGCTTCCCCACGGCACGGGCAGCGTGCCACCGAGGACGGTGACACAGGTCACCTAGGGAAAGGGAAGTCTTGGCAAGGCTCCTGCCGTTCCATGGGACCATCGTGAGCAGCGATGAGCGACAGCACGGGGTCGTGCCCCCTCCCCTGGGCAGCCGTTGGTGCTTTCCACAACCGTCCGCAGGCCACCTGGACGTGCTGTCGGCAACGTTCATCTTGCAGCCGAGTCTTCCCCGACTTACCTGGATCAGAGCTCCGACGCTCTGAAACTCACCTGTGCAGAATTTTTAAGGCAGTGGGGACACAAGAGGCAGTTTCGTAAGAGCTTAAGTGTTAAATGCAGTCCTCACCTCCTGCGCTCAATCCCTGGGTCACTGTAGGAGTAAAGGCGGACCGACTGGACCCACCTGGTCGAGGAGCATTGGCGTCCGTGTTAGAAACAGACACTCAGCAACCCATGAAAGGGCAGTTCAGCACACACGAAAACAGACCCCAAACCCGCCACCTAAGGAACCCCCACCAGGTACAAGCTTGGCCGTGAGTGTGCGAGGTCACCGCGAGCGCTGGCACTCCCCGGCGATGAAGCTGTGGGTCGCCCCGAGTAAATCCCTGCTTGTGCACGTGGATGAAATGAGGTCTCGGAAGGAACCGACGGGGTTCCGGCTTCGTGCCCACGTGGTCACGGGCCCTGAGGGACAGAGCTGGGGTGACCGTGAATGGGAAACTCCACATCTGCATCGGAGCTCCTGACACCCCCCACTGGCCTAAAAGCAGAGCCTCCCCAGGAACCCAGCTGTCCCACGTCCCCTCCGGGGGCCCCACACCCGCAGGCTGTCACCAACGATCAGGTCTCCCCTCCACTCCCTCCCGTCCCCCCTCGGGCGGGCACCTCGACCCCACGTCTGTCCCACTCTGGGTTCCGCATCGCTGGGCCCCCAGGTGAGCGCACGACGCACCTGCTCCAACCGCCTGTGTGTCCCTCTCGCTCACCTGTCCCTGTCAGGTCTGGGCATGGGGCCTGGCCGGGGCACCCAGGCGGGCAGATGGGGAAACGTTTTTCTGCCCCAACAGTACTCTGACGATCTGATTTTACATCTACCTCCCAGCTTTAAAACGCTGTCAGATCTCTTTTTTTTTAATCCTATAAAAAACATAAGCACCTGACAGAGTCAAAGTTTTAAAACCTTTCAGACTCTGGGCCTGTTTGTCTAACTTTTGACACTGAATATTAAAACCATTAAAACTATACCCAAGTGCTTACTGGTTTAGGCAAACCTGCTATGGAGACCCCACGGCCAAACGGTTACCCCAAGTGCACACGCTCACGGAGCAGAGCATCTCCACACCACGAGCATTCTCACCAAGCGGGGTTTTCATAAATATATTTAACTCACTTTACCATGATTTCATCTTTTATCATTATTTCATCATTTATCTTTTATTAAAAGATAAATTTGAAAGAGGAGAATTGTATGGTGGCAAAATGACTTCGAATTAAAACGTCCTACTGAAACGCTAACACGGAGCGCGACGCTCTGTGAGGGGGAAGACGGGACAGGACGCCTTATTGCTATCGGGAACGCAGATTAAGGAAAGTCTGAACAGGGGACGTAGTTGTCATAGGGTAGAAGGGGACATTAATACAGCATGTGACACTGGACTCGACATACACAGTCACGTGGGCAAAGCCTGGACCGTCCTGCTGGCCGGAGGGGAACTGGCGTTGGGGGCGTCAGAGACGAGGCGCTTCTGCCACGTGGAAAAAGCACAGGAACGACACAGAACAACATGTACGTGTTACTCTCAGCTTGTTAAAAACCATCACATCCCAAAACAGCGTACAGGTAAAAACTGTCATAGCTGACATAAGAAAATAGTGTGTGTGAATATATACTTTGCAAATATATATATATAAATCTAGTTATTTACGACTGTGGACGTGTAGACGTGGAGCAGCTCAGGTGCCGCTGTGAACTAAATCGCACAGCTTGCTGGGTGACGAGTCACAGAATCGAGGTCGAGAAACTGGAATGCACGTCCTCGGCTACCGTCCTGTCTACATCTACCTCTCAGCTTCACGCGCTCCGAGCCCAGGGGTGTCGGGGGGTGCCTGAGCGTCAGTGTCCCCGCTCCCCCACTGCACGGCGTTTTTGTTTAAAATTACATTCGACTCATTATATACACAAAAAATGTTGTCACATTCACTACCTAAACGATGCTACTCTCATTTTAAAAGACGTCCTTGTGTACCTTGAAAGCTGAGCGCCCCACCTTGTCACAAGGAGAGGCCCGGTGTTGGGTTTTCTACTTCTTGGTTCCGACGTGAGCAGTGATGCTGAACACGAGCTCCCCATCGACTCCGGAGGTCACCCTTCCCTGGCGAGCCCCGCACCCTGTCAGTGTTGGGGTGACTGTAGGGTAATGGAGTATTTATTGCAAAGGACACTAATTTTTAACATGAACCTGAATTTTTGTCACCAAAAAACATTTTTGCAAATATAAAAGTCACACTATTAAAAAAAAAAAAAAAAAAAGACCAAAATCTCAGATTCCTATTAATGATTAGGATGGTTTTTTTCAACGTTCCACACCGATAATTTAATGGCCCAAAGCGCAGCAGTATCTATTGATTACATTCTTGAAAGGAGTGCCAGAGAAAGACCCTGTCAGTGGCCCCCTGCCCTCTGTGCGAGGCCCTGCACTGCGCCCGAGGGGCAGGAGGACGGAGGAACCATATTGCTAATCTGCTTTCAAGGGCGTTTTCAAGGAGTTTCCTCCGCGGCTGGCCCGCGTGCGTGCGTGCTGAGCCGGAGCTGCCATCACGGCGCAGCCGTCCTGCGGGGTTTCCCCGCGTCTGGCAGGGAGAGCGCCTGCATTCTCCCCCAGGAGGCGCGACAGAGGGCGCGGGGCGCCATAGGGACAGTGACAGCGAGCACCGCATGGGGACAAGGACAGGGGACAGCGTGCGCCGCACAGGGAGAGACAGGGGACAGCGAGCACCGCACGGGGACAGAGACAGGGGACAGCAAGCACCGGACAGGGACAGGGGACAGCGAGCGCCACACAGCAACAGGAACAAGGGACAGCGAGCGCCGCATGGGGACAGGAGATAGCGAGCGCGGGACAGGGACAGGGACAGGGGCAGCGCTCGCGCTCGGCCAGCCGCGGCGCCGCGGCGGTCCTGCAGCACCAGCAGGTGGTCAGCCTGTGTCCCCGGTGTCTTTCCTTTCAGGCAGAAAAGCACAGGGCGGGGACACGAGCTTCTGAGATCCGAATCAATGAAACGGGGGGCGCCCTAACCGGGGTGGGGTCTGGGTTAAACGCAGGGGGACGTGACTAAGAGACCAGGTTAAAAAACAAGAATAAATTATCTCGCGGCTGCAGCTGGAAAGCAGCTCGTCCAGACGCTGCCGCCGCGGGGCGCTCCCATGCGCGCGGGCGCCGCCCCGTCTGGGGCTCCTGCGGCCCCGGAGACGCCCGCCCCGCGGGGACCAGGCCCGCCCCGCCTTGTCGCCCACCCGCGGGGGAAATACTGCTTCGGCGATCGAAGGCACAGCACCGGGTCCGTGGGGTGCGCACCCCTCGTCGGAGCCCGCGCGGACGGGCGGTCACAGCAACACGGACTCGGGGACCGGGAGGCCGTCCCGGCGCCGGTAGTGGCGCGCGGTCGTCGAGGGCCCCGCGCACAGGTACGCGGCCGCGCGGGCGTCGTCCGGGGCGGGGCCAGTCCGGAAGCGCACGGGGCTGTCCACGCAGACGGCGGGGAGGGCGCGGCCCGGCGTGGGCGCGAGCGGGGCGGCGGCGTATCGCGGGAAGTCCCGGGGCCACGAGCGCTCGAGCATCTCCGGTCTGTGTGCGCGGGGGACGTCCGGCCACTTCCTGCTTTCCGGCAGGTAATCCACCGGTGGGAGGATGAAGCCCCCGCTCCCCGGTGACCCCGAATGCCCCCCAGCGCCCACGTCCACGGGAAGGACTTCTATTCGACTGGACGGCAGCACGAGCGGGGCGGGGCGGCCGGGAGGCCTCCTGGAAGGGGTCACCGGAGCCACGTGGCCGGCGGCGGGGACGTGCGGGGGGCAGCTGCCGAGGTAAACGGGGGGGTCGCTGTAGGACGGGGGCTGCAGCGCCCCGCGATCCGCCCCTTCTCCGTGAGGGGGGACCCGCGCGTGGCCCGCAGGCAGGACCTTGAACACAAACTTGGACACTCTGTACGGCCCGGGACTGGGCGCGTGCCTCCTGGGGCTCTGGGAGTGCGCACGTTCCAGCGCCTCCTCCACGGGCGCGCCGCCGTCGCTCTCGGGCACGTTGTCGTACTGCGAGGCGTTGGAGCCCCGCTTCCCGTCGTCGGCGTCCCGGACCTGGCCCCTCGGCCGCGCAGGGCTCGGGGCGGGGGCGGGCAGCGAGGGCGGTGGTCGGCCTCCCGCCCGCCCCGCCGCCGAGGCCTCGGCCGGCTTGTTCCACCTGGGCAGGAGCTCCTTCCTGCCGTCGGGGACGGCGTTGCTGTTCCGGTTGGCGGCCGCGTGCTCGCACTGCCCGGCGCCATCCCGGGGAGCCGTGGGCCGCTGCCGCGGAGCGTCCGCCTCGCGGTTCTGCTGCTTGCCGTCCTCGTCCAGTGACGTCTGCCTCAGTCGGCCCGCTCTCTCGGGCGTGGCCAGGTCCCCGGGGTGCGCAGGCGGGTGCTCGGGCTTCCTGGGCGGCGAGGGCGACGCGCCGCCCTCCCTGCCGCCACCCTTGTGGGGACTGTGGGGACCGGCCCTGCCCACACTCTGCCCGTTGCTCAGGTGGCTGATGCTGGCAGGCTGACAGTCAGGCGGGAGCTGGCCCAAAGGCTTCTTCGGGAATTCGTCCTCCTTACCTAAAGGGAAAGGCACACTCGTGAGAAACACGCACAACACATGAGCAGATGGACCAGATGCCACAACTGCGTTGGGCGTGACAGTAAGCTCACACCTGCGCTCATGCACACGCAGGCACATACACACACCCCCCACAGCCTTCCAGTGGCCCAGAGAAGCATTTTCTAGAGCCTAACGGTAAAACACCAGCGTTCAACATCTCATTAGACATCGTGCAGGTGGGAATACTCTAGAACCTTATGAGTCAGGTTCACATCTGAGTCTTGTATTTTGTGAAGATACGTTGTCACCCGCTCCTCAAAACTGCAAGGCAGATGTTCTCACTCTGATCCCTAAGACAAGCCTGCACCCCAGTACTTCTATCCTTGTATCACCTGCACTTTAGCTTCACCTCAACTAAAATGGGTGTGAAATCTGTTAAACTTTTCTGCTCCACTTCAAGCAGGTCTGCCAAATTTAAGTCATGATGACCAACTGTAATCTAAAGTTGTCCCCAGATAGCTTATTATTATTTTTATCTTAAATACCTTTAGTTTAACTTCATGATAAAAAGAAATAGTTCTATTTTAAAGTTAACATTCTAAGAACACCCAACAGAAAGGAAAAAAATTAAAGGGTCATATTGCATACTTCTATGTTTTAAATAACCAACATCAGAAAACTACTGCGGAATTAAAGGAGAGGGGAGCAAGTGTGCCATTTAGTAAACACTGTTTTAAAAAGACCTGTTACAACATGGACATCCACTAACCATCAACATAGCAAAAAACTAACAGACTTCACCTGTAAAAGTCCATGGTAACACACGTTTTCCCCCTACTTGGGAAACAGTACATTCTCACTTAAAACAAAGTCCCTGCCCTCTCCCCAAACACCCCCGTGCCCCCGCAGTCAGGGAGTGAGGTCTGTGTCTGCAGCGCAGCGTGCAGAGGCGTGAGCGTGAGCTGCAGGGGCTGCGTTTTCGTCACGTCTCGGTGATGGTACTTTTGTTCTTTATGCACATGTCAGTTTTCTTTAAGATATTTTCTTAAAATACTCAATGAGCTTTCCTTTGGGAGAGGAGGGCACAGAGTATGATGAAGAAACACTACCCTTTAAGTAGCTAAGCAACCGGAATCAGAATTATTAAGCTAAAAGTAACCTCTGTGTTCTTCTAATTCAGTGGTTTTGAAACTTCTTAGAAGTCAATTTTTAAGCCAAATTTCATGTGAAACCCCAATACATAAAGAAAATATAAACAAAGCTGCTCCTTCACCCTGTCTGCCATGGCCCTCCACGGGGCTGCTTCTCAGAGCCCTGGGGTTCCAGGGAGGCCCAGACGTGGCGCTTTTGTCACAGCAGCCCGAGCTGGCTAAGTCAGTGCCCTGAAGTCTACGTCCTAGATCTCAAAACGGACTGGCTTTGCTAAGTGCACACTTCACAGATTGCTTTTGTTAGTAAAAAGTCACAGAGTTCATCACTTAGGATATCTGCTTCTACTCGACTTTGTTAGAAAGGTGATTCTTTTTGGAAGATGTTACTCAGCTCTGTATGAGCTAAAGATAGGCCATGCAGACCCTGTAAGGACAGATGCTGTCACCAGCCATACTTGCCCGTGATAAGGAGTCTGCCCATTTCCACAAAAGTAGATCCAAATAAGCACTAAGCTTTCCTGTGTCCTCTCTGCACAGACCCATCCTAACCTGCTGGAACTACCCCCCACACACACACACACACACACTGCTGCACTTGGCCTTCGGTGGGCTCAACTTCCTCCTTTCACCCCTAAGCAACTGACTGTAACTAAAAGATTCAATCGTAATCGATGTCAAAACAGATGGCTAACCTCAGGCCGTCAGTATGCTTTCATTCTGGACTTCTTTTCAATAGACGTGATGATACTGTTGGGTCACCCCACTACGGCTCCGCGCCGAAAATGCTATTCTTCCCTCTTCCCCTGAGACCGCAGGAGTCTAAATGAAGAATTAATCGCTGCCCTGCTGCGCAAAGGGCAGCAAAGCACCACCGTTCCCCTCTGACAGAACAGGGTGCTGCTGTGGAAACACAGGCACGAAGTTTCTCACGTCGCCGTCCTGAGTCCGGGGCGTCCCCCCGTGGCCTCACTGGGAGAACTGTCTTGGGCCGCACGTAAACGCACCGCCACTAAGGACAGCGCGCGAGCTGGGAAGGCCCGGCCCGAGCGCCTCCGGATGCCCCAAGGAAGCTCAGGGACTTGTGTCGGGCCCCCGGGGTGGCTCCGTGGTGTTTCTAAGCCAGTGCCAGCAATTACAACACTGGACTCAAACTAGGGAAATGTGACTTGACATCTTTCAGAACAAAGGCACAAGCATTTATCGGGGGTTTTTGTTTTGTTTTTAATTAAAGCCGATGAAAAGAAGGCTGTGGCCACCCTTAAAAACGTCAGAGTCCCCACAAGTCCCGGGGGCTGTGCCGCCTTTGGTCTCCCAGGTCTCTGTCACCACCCAGTGGACACCACACGCAACTACAAGCCTTGCGGGTGAACCCCACGAAGGCTGGTGGGCGGCCTTCTGCCCCGGGTGGGGCGCCCTGACCGCACGCGGAGCGAGTGCCCTCTGCGAGCCTCCTCCCGTGAGTTCCGACGACAGGCTGTGTGCACTGTGGCCGTGTGGCAGTTGTCAGGAAAATGACGGAAAAAATCATCTCACTCCCCTCCAGATCAAATGTGAAGTCCACCGAGTTCTACATTCTGTCACAAAACAACTCATTTCAAGTTTATGTCCGAAAAAATCAGATGGCTTCTATTTCTGCTTACTGTACCATCAGCTGAAAGCTTATACAATTCAAACCCTATTATGGACTTCAACAGGTGACCAAAAGAAATAGTGCTTTCTAAATTATTGCCAGGTTATTTTTCAAAAATTCAAAAAATCTTTGTGGTTAGGCTCATGGGCTGGACTTCCCCACCTCAGATTAAACTGGAAAGGTCGAGAAGCAGAGAGGACACAGTCATTCAGATGCACTTATCGTCGCAAAGCCGTTTATCACACATAAACTCGGCGCTGTGACATAAGTTTGTTTTGAAATCTGCACTCTGTGTCCCCCGGTGTTTAATTCACACACAGGAAGGATCAGTAGGTGACGGCATGATGACAGGTGACATGTGTCGCTGGGTCTGTGCCCACATGTGCTCAGTGCCGACAGTCTACTTTCAAGGGACTCCCGATGAGCCAGAACCTTGGACACACAGCAATGACCAGACCCCTGCAATTACATAACGAAAGCAGCGCACCCTGGTTTTTACCGAAGGGGCAGGTGCGTTTTCCGAGTGCATTTCTCCATGTTCTGTGCACACACATCCCAGAAGCCATCAGTGTGTGCACGCTGACTGGGCGTGCTCAGCCCAGCTCCACCCGAGGACACAAGACGGGACGTGACTTCCCAGAGCAGAGCCCGCACGGCAGAGCCCACACAGCACCGTCCAGACGGCAGAGCCCGCACGGCAGAGCCCGCACGGCACCGTCCAGACGGCAGAGCCCGCACGGCACCATCCAGACAGCAGAGCCCGCACGGCACCGTCCAGACAGCAGAGCCCGCACGGCAGGGCCCGCACAGCAGAGCACGCACGGCACCGTCCAGACTGCAGAGCCCGCACGGCAGGGCCCGCAGGCACAGTCCGCATGGCACCGTCTGCACGGCAGAGCCCGCACGGCAGAGGGGAGGACGGCTTCTTGCCGGGAACTCGGTCAGGTGACAGCTGGTCACACCCCTTAAAGGCACTCCTACTTGATGTTCCTGCACTTTCCTTTCCCTTCCTGCTCCCCTCCCTGCCCCTGCCGGTGGTCCCCACGCGTCCTGGGCAGAGCCGTGCTGCCCTCTGCACAGCGGACTCTCCGTGCAGATCAGTCTGCCCCGCGGCACCCGAGGGCAGGTCTTGCGCGCGGCAGCACACGTGACAGGAGGTGCTGGAAGGTGTCTGACTGAGAAATCAACACACTGGGGACACAGCAGCCTTGCAGCCAGCGGGATTAGCAGTGAGCTAACGACCCGTGTCACCACGGCCGCCGGCTGGCTCTGCGCTGGCTTCTGTCAGGCACGCCGGTGTCACTTCCTCCGCTGGAAGTGGGACTCGCCAGCTCTGCTATTGCAGACGTTCCCACAAACCGAGACGATGAGACAACGTGCTCACTGTTACGCTAGTTTAAGGTGACACGGTGACTTCCAATGAACAACGTGACTTGTCAACCCAACTGTACACTTAGGCAGGGGGAGCAGTTATTCTGTCAGGTGGGGCAGGTTTGCTTTTCCATACACGTGCGAATGAAGTCGTGACCAGCTGCTCAGACGGTGGCCCACACCACGCGGCCACAGGTATGCGTGGTGAGCACGCCCCCCGTCAGATACGGCCTGCGGTGGCTGGGACCGTGACCCGGACGCGGAGGGTCCGCCCGGTTCTTACCAGGCTCCGGAAGGTCTAGCTTGGCCCGCTTCAGCTCCGCCATGGAGACCTGGAGCTGCTCTATCACAAAGTCGTCTTCGAAGAAGAAGTCCTTTGCCAAGGTCTCCTGCAGAAACTCCACCAGCTCTTCCATGGACAGTTTCATCAGATGCTCTACGAAAGGACGGGAAGCAGAGGCGCCGTGTCAGTAGCTGCGTTGGGTGAGAAGGTCGCGCGCTGCACTGGGCTGCGCTGTTGTCTAAGCAGCACCGCAAACGCGTGAAACGCGGCCCTGTGCACACCCCCGACACCCAGGGCGGCAGTCACTCGGAAAACCAGGTGCCCCGGGGGCGGGCGGGGGCTGCAGGGTGAATGCGGCTGACACCTCCCCCCTAGGCATGGACTGGCGCCCAGGGCAGGAGCCTGCAGAGACCTGGGATGGGGGAAGACCTGAGGGCTCCCTGCTTTATTGACCCGGAGCTCCAAATCCACTTTTGGGTCCGTGTTTACTGTTTCAGAATGAAACAAAGAAAAAGGTCTGTATTACGCCTTTTATTCATACTTTTACTCAAGAAATTAGTTTTGCTGAAAAGTTCAAACTACAGGTGTAAAACCACGCAAAAACCAGCTCAGACCCCACGAGCCCTACGTGCAGCGGTCTCACTGAGTACACGCTCACGTCAGCTACCCGTCCTCCCCCGCTCACTAGCGTGTGTCACGGACCCCCCCTTCCATGGACGTAACCTCGCAGCGCCGTCGACGACTGCGGACGCGCCCCTTCCTCACTCGGTGTCGGGGTCTGTCTTGGCCCTTTAAAGCCCCGTGTGCTGGGCCTCCGGCAGCAGGGCCCCCCGGTGTGGCGAAGACAACCAGGAGCGCGCACACAAGGGCGAGCGGGGCCCCCGGCTCCCTGCTGTTCCAAAGCCTCCCGCGGGGACAGGACGCCCTGCGAACCCGAGCTCTCTCCTCCCAACCAAGAAACACGCACAGCGGCAGGCAGACGTCCCCGCGCGTGTCCGGCCTAACGGCACGCCAGCACAGAAGCGGCCGTGCTTCAGGTTCACTGACAAAGGCTGAAGAAACTCTGCCTGTGCTGTACGTGACACGCACTTTGAGAGGGAGAAGAGGGCTGTGGAGAGACAGCACTCGCGTTCCTCCTGCTCGTTCAGGGAACAGGCTGAGCACACGAGGGCAGTCCGGGAGCACCCAGCCTCGTCCTCGGAAACAGACGCTCTCGGGCTGGGTCCTTTCCGGACAGCCCTCGTGAGCCTAATGAAAAGCACTTTTCTTCTGTGCCTTGGATAGTTCATGACCCAGAGAGAGAGAGATGGGGAGGGGGGCAGGGAGGGGGAGGGGAGGGGGCAGAGACAGGCTGGGGGGCAGAGAGGCTGCGGGAAGGGGCGCCGGTCTCCTGAGGTTTACGCCCATCGTGGGGAGGGAACTCACGGCCGGTGCTGTGGTCTGCGTGGTTGGGGCGTGAGGACTCGGGGGTGAGAGAAGGAACCACAGCACCCCTGAAGTCACTCCCTGCAGAGGGGACCCACGGGATTCGGGGAGTCCTCACTCCTGTCTGCGGCTCCAACAATTGGGCGCTCACGACCCCAGGCTTTTCACGTAACCACCACAATCTTAAGTGAAAGCACCGACCAAGTACTGAGCACAGCACCACGCACAGCCACAGAACAAGACCCCAGCACTCAACGGGGCTTGTGGTTTAGCTGGGCAACTGGACAGATGAATCGTTCCAGAGTCACGTGAGAGGCTCGATGAGCGTGCGCCCTGCATCAGAAGGGCCACACGCAGCTCTCCTCCCTGTGTCGTCACAGAAGGAGCCCCTTAACGTTTAAGGTTGAATTGAGACTTGAAGATGAATGAGGCTCTTCACTTCGTGATTACCCGATTTTAAAGTAAGGCGTAGCACCTCAAATTCTCAGAGCCCTTGCAATGCACAGTGCAGCCGTGGACTTCTTACAGCCTGTTGCACCCAGGCAGCTACAGACCCGGGCTGTATCGCCCAGAGGCCAGGGCCAGCAAGCAGAGAGGCGGGCGGGAGGGTCCCCACCTCAGGCGGACAGCTCGGGGCTGGACGCTTTCTTTCCTGGATAAGCAGACAGTAAAGGAGACGCTCCTCGCCCCACCAGACCTCCTACCCAAGGCGCTGGTTGCTTTGGTTTCTCTCTTATTGCAAACCTGAGATTCAGGCTGACGGAAGCCTAAGGGGGTTCCAGTGGAAACAAACACTTAACGAGACTGACACTGCACCACTGTTAGCAAAACCAGCACGCTGCAGCCTACGCTTAGGGGTGAAACTAAAACTGGTGCAGAGAAAAGAACCCAAGGCCTCTGCAGTGCAGTCAGCTACCAGTCACAGGGGCCAAGGAAAGTAAGTTACCAACAGAAGGTCACTGCTTCACTGATTTCTAAGAAGTTTTTTTGGCTCACTACTAAAAAGGAAATGAACTTGAGTGGGGAATGAGAAGTCAGCGTTAAAACAGAGCTACAGTTTTGTGAAATCTTCAGAGTTAAGACGTTTTCTTACTTCTGTGCAATTTTAAGATCGTGTAAGACATAGCGGTAAGAACGCGCTCTCCTTCAAAGATGTAGATGTCCCATATTCGGAGGTTCAGGGTAAAGGGAGTCTGCAATCGACCACAAAACAGAAGCAAGGTCAATCGTTTGCCCCGTCTGGTGTTTGCAATGTTATGATTAGGCTTGTAAATACATACTCACACGATCAAGGAAACACTGAAAAAACCATTTCATTGTGTACAAACTCGTGAAGATTTCTTGAGAATCCTGAAAAACAAAGACCGCACAATGTCTGGATTGCAGCAAACACCCCATAACGTGCACCACGCCAGGCCAGGCCACGGGGGGAGCGGTCAAAGCTACACCGAACCGATTCCATTCCGAATCTGTTTCATGCGGGAGTGTACCTATTTTTTCTCTTCTTCCTCTCCTTCTCCCTCAGTTTTACTTCTGAAATTCAAATCTTCTTATGATAAGATTGCAATATAACATTCTAGTTCTCTTTAATACAGTTAGTTTTATCGTACTTTTGTTTTACTAAACTGCTGTTGTTCTAATGTGGAGCTTACGTCCGGTTCACAGAGGAGGAGTTCGACCCTTAAAATACTTTCGGTGCTAAAAACACCTCCAAAACCACCAAAACATCCTGGATCTTTAACGGCTGTGTTATGTGTGTATATATATCAGCTCCAAAGAAGTGGGAGTTAAGGCTGAGACAGTTCGTGAGCATGAAGGCTCTCCCATCAGTGTTCTTCACACAACTGGGAAGGACAGCTGCACGGCCAATGCAAAGGACAGCACTGCCACTCATCAGGTGACGGAGGCCTCGGGCTGGCTCAGCCTCCCAGCTCGGCCCCCGGGACGTGGGTAGGTGCCACGGCGACCTACCAAGTGCTGCTTCAGCTTCGACAGGAACTTAGTCAGTATTTTTTCATGATGCTCTTGAAACCTCAGGAGTTTAGGAAAACCGTGCACAAAAAAGCCTAGAATACAGACATTGAAATAATATTTCACACACAAGAAATGGCCTGTCTTAAAATGCAACGTATTTCTTTCACTCTTAATTGCCAACAACAAAAATGAATCCAGTAATTACCCAAATACTTCTCCTCCCCACCAAAAATACAAGTGCATGTGAGCGCTCGTCAGTGCAACCTGTCGTCCAGTGTTTGTTTTGTAAAGATCTCCTACAACCTTGTAAAAATGTGGAAGAGGACAGACTGTTTCTCAATTAAAAGGAAAACTAGGAAGCTAAGAAAAAAGAAAGCTGAAGCCATTTATTTTCTGCTCTTAAAGTACTGGGCCACATCTTAAATACACAAATTTTAAGCAGGTTATTCTACTCCTGATTTCTTACCATTTTGTGTTCCCGTCGATACATCACATAACAGATACTATTACTGTCTTTTTCTTCAGGTTTACTCCAGCAGTTTCATTAGTAGCATGTTTCCTAAGTTTTTGTCACTTTTTCATCCTTTCTGTAAGTGATATTTAACATAGCTAAAATACAGGGTCCGGCAGAAGTAAGGCCCAGACTTGAGTTATGATTTTATTATGAAATCATCATCGTACATGCTCACGATTTTGTAACAAAAGACTGGGTGTAGGTGACCAGCTCATAAAAACGGGGCGTTAGCTGTGTAACCGTAAGCACGTGTGCTGACCTAACTCAGGCCCGGGCGTCACTTCTGCCGGACCCTGTGTACTGACACTGTATGATCAACATTACACCAAAAACTGTATTCTGTCCCAACCGATGACACATGTAATATGTAAGATTTCTAGATGGTAACTAATGGTAAACGGCGAGGGACTATGAATCTGTGTACTTAACTCATGGAACGTTACACCTACCTTTATTCACAAATTCCCTTCCTGACGTTCTACACCACCCACTGACACGAGGGCTGTCCCGAAAGTCTCCAGCCGAGCAGTATGAAAACGAGAGGCATCTGCGGCTGGATTTTTTCCGGACAGCCCTCGCACACTCAATGGCTTTATCATTTATAACTCCTCCACATTAGTATGTAACAATCTGGGGTCTATTCACTTTGAAAGATGTTAATAGATGTTCTATGTTTTTAAAAAAAGAATCCAGGGGAAACGCTGCGTGTCACGTGTACCCTTCCGGGACATCCACAATGCAGGTGAGCGTCCTAACGTCTGAGCGTTTCGGAGACTGTCTAACCCAGTCTCCCAGACCTCCGTGGTTCTGGAGTCCATTTGTTCCTCACAAAAAGGGGCACTGTGTCCCTCCAAGAGCCCGAGGGACATGCAACTGGGAAATGCTGCCTCATCATCTTCCGGGAAGGCCTAGTTCTTAACTACTTCTCAGCCTCCCAAGGTGTGGGTACGGATTTCCAGGGACGGAGCGTTTCCAGGGAAATGATTTCATGAAAAAATCCGTATCTATCTGCGCCTCTTTCATGGTCCATTTGACAGAAATGTCGAAATAAGCGATGCCCTTCAATAACACGCGCCGCCCGAGGCGGCTGCGACACCTAAACACTCGTTTCTGCATTCTCAGTGACAGCCCAGACGGCATGCGTTGCGGTAAACACCAGGACTGTGAACGTGAACAGAAAAATTTGGAGTTCAATGAAGGAGAATGAAATAAGAAACCAGTACAAATGCCGTTGCCGAACGAGCCCCTAGATGTGACGTCTTTGCACCAACTCGGTCAGAAACCCTCCACAGGCTGGCTGCGCCCAGCGGGCCTCCCTCTCCCTGCCCCGCTCACCAGGACAGACTGGGGACCTCACCGTGCATGGCGTGCTTGGGGCCCGAGAACAGCTTGACCAGGGCCCAGAAGGCATCCTCCTCATTCATGTACATGAGGAGCAAAGCTGTGATCTGGCTCATCCCCTGACAGTAGCCGACTTCCTAAGGAGCAAGTGAGAAGAGAGAAACGGGGGCGGTTTGAAGATCAAATTACACGTTTACGCACATACAAACACCGGCTATAAAGTCATCACAAAATTAAACACGTTACTTACTGAGCAAGTCTACAGAGAAACAGCACAACCTTTACGGCACTGAGCCACTGACTACAAGAGAATAAAAGTGTGTTCCAGAACAGATGTGCAAGTGGGACAGCCCAAACCCACACGTATTCCTCACTGTCCCTGGTTCCACACTGTGTCGCCCTCTGCAAAGGGGCTAACAGCTGCCCTTTCGTTTTTACATAGATTCTCAGCTTACTCGTAACACGCCGCCTCAACACTCAGATGCTGGCATGTCTCCCTCCTCCAGGTCCCATAAGCCACCTTGTCTCCGCACCCAGGTGTCCACACCTCCGCGCAGACACGTGTGGGGACCTGCCCAGCCATGCCCCTCCTCGGGGAAGGGCCCAAGCTCCCCATATTTCCTGCAGGTAACGTGGCCTTTGGGACTCTGATGGCGTCACATGAACCCATGCTGATGGAGCAGAGAGGACACCGGACCCCAGGGAAACAATTCACTGTGTGCACTGAGTAATGAGAAACTTTCTAGGAAACGTGAATAAAGCCAGAGACCGTCATCAGGTGGTGAGCCCTTGAACAGACCGGTCACAGCGAGTCTACGGGAAACACTGACAAGCAGACAAAGGAAGCAGACCAGAGCGGGGACCATGGCATAAAGTTACAGGTACCATCAGGGTCACCGCAGGGCCCCAGGATGGAAGCGGTGCAACAGGGAGCCCCATCCTGC
>PVJL010004642.1:0-22745 GCA_004026885.1 Lyroderma lyra
TTGTTTTTGTTTTTGTTTTTTAGCTCATTAAATATCATTAGTGCTAGTGTATTTTGTGTGTGGCCCAAGACAATTCTTCTTCCAGTATGGCCCAGGGAAGCCCGAAGGTTGGACATCCATGATCTAAATCAAGCACCATGTGCAGATTTTGCAAATGTGGGAGTGTGGGCTTTAGATTCAGCCAGAAGAAGGTTTAAGTTGTGGTTCAAACGTTAGTTTTTGGCAAGTAACCTCCTCTGAGCCTCAGTTTCCTTGTTGGTAAAGTGGGGATCAAACAAAACCCATCTCAAAGGAGTAACTCAAAGGGGTGCTGTGAGGATCCAAGTGCTGACACACTTAAAGCAATCGACACAGTTATGAGTCAGTTATTTTTTGGTTCTAAGGTCTTGTTGGTTAATCTTCCCTTTGTGGCTTATTCTGAAAGGTTTTTTTTTGTTGTTGTTGTTTTTGTTGTTGTTGTTGCTATTTTTTAGAATCAAAATAAAGTATAAAAGGTTAAAGACAGAAACTGGATCTTGGCAATATGCAAACCCTTGGATTTGAGTGAGTGAAGAAGTGATGGGAAAAGCCATGATCCTGACCTTAAGAGCACTCACATTTTAGTGTCCTGTGATACTAATGAAGAGTCTGGAAGGATGTGGTGATGCTTACCCCCCACCACCCCCACCCACACACACAGTAAAACTTGGTCTTCTTTTGAAGCAAAGGAAGCTAGAAATTGGAAACACAGGATGCTGAAGTCAGAAGTGGCATGGACATCTTCTAGATGGAGGAGCTCCGGGCAGGGGAAGTTACCTGGCCGTAAGTTGCAGAGGCAGGACCTGAAGCCCGATCTCCTGACCCTCAGTTTACCCTAAGGCTCATGTGTAACTATGGAAGTGTGAAGGCATTTCTGTAGCCCTGGCTTTCTCATAGTTGCAATTTGGAGAAGTGCTGGTCGAATAAGGATATTTGAGTTCTTAGAAGTTCACGTGAGTTTAATCCCCTGCTGACATGCACTCATCTTTCCTCCTCGGCCTTGGTGAGTGGGGCTAGATCACCCACCCGGCCGGGCCTGGCCGGAGTCTATGGATTCAGAAGGGTGGGGCAGGCCTGTGTGCCTCCCAGACCCCATCTCGGCCTGTGGGCAGGCCTGCGTGGGCTTCGTCCGCCTGCGCTCCTCGTCCTCTGTCTTCTGGTTCGGTTGGATCACTAGTATTTTTGGCAGATGTTCGGAGAGAAGGGAGGAGAGTAAGTTTGGGGAATCTGTATTCTCTGGGCTTCCTCCCTGTTGAGTCACCACGGGCTGGCCTCACACTCTGAGGGCTCCTATTAGGTGGCTTTCTCCGAGCAGCGGGCTCCTCTGGGCTCTGGGCACATCTCCCTCCCCAGAGCCTCAGGATGTGGGGTCGGAAAGGTTCCTGGCAGGAGCCAGGATCGCGCACTGTCCCTTAGTTAAACTCTGTGCACCGTTTTGGGAATAGTCCTTTATTAAATTCTCTTCAGATTACTCAGTTTGAATGTCTCGCTTTGTATCCAGTCACTGTTCTGATGACATAAAGCCTTTTCAATTTCATGAAAAATAACCACAACATTTAAAAATTGAACTCAAGAGAGACAGGCAGCTAAAGGGGTAGGAATAAGTTTACCTTGGGAAACAGAAAGTGAATCAGCTGAAAAGTAAAATAAAAACTATCTTTACATTTATAACAGAGGAGAAAATATCTTCCCTGAGCAATTATTTATTTATTCACTCACCTATCATCCATTAAATATTTTCTCTGAGTTTTGTAGCTGTTCTCAGGTGAATCAGTCATGCATTCAGTTCTCAAGGACCTTTTCAGACTGGTAGGGAGGAGGAAACAATGAAGCTATAAGGGCTGCAGTTACAGAGCTGGCCTGCAAGGGATGATGGGATTCTAATGTGGCAGGGTGGAGTAGGGTGGGGTGGGATGGGAAGACAGGGCGAAGGGGAGCTGTAGGGGAAGCTGCAGGTCACATAAACATGTTACCTTGTTCACAGCATCGAGGACCCTATAGAGGACACGTTTTAGGGTGTCTGCTCATCGCACAGTGGCTCTTCACTGTGTGTCCCTCATAGCTCACAGTACAGTGGCAGCCTCTTGAACCACCTGTTGAGCCCAGCACATGTTAGGCCGTGACGGGTCCCCCTCCCTGGACACTGATGACTGAAAGTGTGCTGGCCCCTTCAGAGCCTCATCCCTGGGAAGACAGAACTTGGCCCAAGAGATATTTCAGCTTTTAGGGTGACTGAACCTGGAATATGTGAGCAGCCCTCTGTTTTGCCCTTAGGATCGGGGGAGGGGTTTGCATGAAAATGGAAGAATGAGGCATATACATAGGAAAAAGAAGAGATAAGGAATGAAAAGAGTCTAGTTAGCTCTCAGTCCTGGATCCAGAACCTTCCTAAGTTTGACTGAGCCCTGCCCTTGAGCTGAAACAATTTCCCTTGTCCACTTAAATTTACATTTCTTTTGTTACTTTAAACCAGGGAATCTTAAAGAAAACATTCATGGAAGGGAGCAGTAAGATTTAAGTTTGGAAAGTATGTTTGGACCAGACAGGGATGAACGGATATAGGATCACACTTGGTAGCAAAAAAAAAAAAAAAAAAAAAAAAGAGTTGAATTAGCACCAAAAGGGATTTAGGTACTTATGCAAATGTCTGTTCATCCTACTTTCAGCCTCTGAAGTGGGTTATCACCAAAAGTAACCGTAAGTCTTCCGTGTAGGGTATTAAGGACCGGGCAGAGCTAGCTCAATAATGATACGAAAATAGTCCTGCCTGGAGCAGGGTGAGCACTCAACAGGAAGGAGGGATGGTTGAAATCTAATACCTGTCAAGGCTCCATTCTGAATTTATAATATTGTATGGGAAAGAAAAAAAAGAACAGAGTTTCTGCAGTCAGATCGGCATGGGTTTGAATGTTTATTTTAGTTTTAGTTTCCCCAAATTTACAACGGGGCAAAAATAGGCTCCTGTGGCTATTAAATAACCCAGGGAATGCAATTACCACATGATTGAGCATGTAACTAGACATTCAAAAAAAGTGACTATCTTTCTGTCCCCCCACATGTTTGAAAACCATAATAAAACAATTGCTTCTTTAAAAACAAAACAAAAGCGAACTCCCTCTTGTGAACTCCAACTCCATGTGCTTCTTTTCTTCCTTTTTTATTTAGGTTTTGCGGACACCTAATAAGCATTTGTTTCATTTAAAAGTTAAGTGCATCCCCACAATTCAAGGCATCACAATAGACCTTTTAAAAACACAGTACCATTTATGTCCTTAGGTTGTGAAAATCTATTTCATTTTATAATATTTACATGTGAGGGAGCCCTCCCATTGAAGCCTCTGGATTTTTACTCCTCTGTCAGATGCCTGACAGCATCCCCCCAGGACAGGGCTGCTTTGTATTTTGATATTAAGAGGAAGTGGTGGTGGGACCCGCCTTCCCTCATAGATGAGATTTCCTGACATGTGAAATCCCTTCTCTCTTTTCACCTTTGAAACACAGAAACAGCTTCATTGTGTTGAATGTTGACCTGAAGAGTCTCCGAAAGGGTGAGGGTTCTCACTGGAATTGTAACTTCTTGGTACAGAAGTTACTGGGGGAGGCAGTCACCACCCCAGGGGGCTCTCGCTCACTGGGAAGAAATAAAAAAGAGCAACTCTGGTACTAAAAAAAAAGAAGAAGAAGAAAATAAAAGAGAAAGAAAGAAAGAAAGAGAGAAAAAGAAAAAAGCCAAATGGAGAAATAATTTAGGAATGAGAGATCGATGCCAAATCGCATGTGAATTGGTAATATAGCGGAGATAAATTGTAACATTCCCAAATTTTATCTCAGGTTATAAGAATCTAGAGCTCAGAAAATGGGGCTCAGGAAAGTTAAGTGATTTACCCAAGGGCATCTAGCTATTTAATGCGGGACTCCACAGCCCAGTTCAGATCACTGCCCTGTACACCCAAGGATATTTGGGAATTTGGAGATACTATTTAAAAAAAAAAAAAAAAAGCTGTAGCCAGCAGAATGAGACAAAGCCATGTTTCCCTCTCTTCTGACCTGTCCAGGCAGTATACCTGGCTGGGACTTCAAGGCGAGGATGGTTTCAGTGCTTTACCTGTGTCTATTTCCATACACTACGGCAGGTAGTATTTTTCAGGATGACATAGAATCACTTCTGACAGTTCTGTTCACAGTCAAAATGCCCGAAAACTGCACTGACTTCAAATTCCTGGTGGGGCCAAGAGACCTGGATGTGACCATCTTTAAAGTATTGTATCCACTGAGCACAAAAGTGCCACACGCCTCGGCATCTCCTTCCTCTGTGACAATGCAGGTGCATCTGCATTGGCCAAGAGTTTACCCTGAGGCTGCAGCTGGCTCCACACACTTCCGACTCTCCAATGTGACTCATCCACAGCTATCTAATTAGCTCCCCTAGCTCCTTTGCCAGTCTCTAGGACCAGAGAACAGAGAATTTGCACAGTTTATGTTCCAGTAGAAAAGGTGTGCTGTAGCCTGACATCCAGTCTTGCAGAACTGATGCTCTGTCCTGGGCCAGCATCCCTGGCCATTTATTAAAGAGCTTAAACATTTGGGTAAGACATGGATTCTTCACTAAGGAGATTACATTATCACAAGTAGAATGAGAAATGTTGCGTAAGAAGGCAAAATGCTCTGCAGGGGGCGTGACCAAGATGTAGAAACCACATCAGATCAGGATTCCAAATGATTTTGTAAAGCACATAGCCCTGAGATGGCCTTTAAAGGACGGATAGGATATTTCAGCCTCAATGACCAGAAATGTGGAGGAAGGATGCTCAAGTGGGAGGAGCATGGGTCAGGCTCAGAAGCCGCAAGCTTTGGGCCTGGTCGAGAAACCTGCATGGTTTAGCTGGACCACAGGGCTGGGTAACCATGGGAAGGAAGTGGGAAATGAGAAAAGCTGGGACATGAGAAAAGCTGGTCAGGATAATGCTGGAGGAGCCGGACTTTGAAGGTCTTTGAGTAGGAGAAAGATGATTCGAACGTCTTAAGTGACCCAGCGACTAAGGACCGTAAGACTTAGTATCCCCACGCAAATGATGAGGGGCACTTGGGTGTTTTGGAACATTTGAGCTTACCTAGTTCTGTAATGTATTATTTTGTTTATTTTTTTCCATCCTCCTCTGTGCTTCACTTACAAGTTTCAGTGAACAGGGTACCAGACGTGCTCTCAAGGGAGCACTCCCCAGATCTGCATCCTGTAGGTCTGACCTTCCCGAGGCCTTTTCTTGATGAAAGCCCCTAATTGAATTTTGAGTTTGCTTTTTTGAACTTATCCAAAGAAGTGGAAGAATGCAAGAGCAAAGTTATCTGCAGGACAAAATACACTTTGTTAAACCGTTTTGACTACTGTGATTTAATCGCCTGTATTTCTGTCAATCCTGAGAAGGCACTCCTAGTACCATACTCTGGAAAAAGCCAACGAACCGTCATCTGAGATCTTCTAGTATTTTCTTCCCTAACATGAAGTAGGAACAGGGGCCCGACTTTGAAAACGTTTAATTTAGACTTTAGAGAAGTTGAGGATGTCGATGACCCAAGAAGAGCCAGGCAAAACGATCAGGCAGTCCAGATATGAATGTGCAAAGCCGAGGGAAGACCTGTTTACGTTTCCACGAAGAGCTGACCCGGAAGAGCTGGGACAAGCTGGACTCGTGCTCTGTCACTTTATGAAATGTGGGTCTTCGGATCCTCTCCTGCGTGCTAAGGGCTCAGTCAGTATTTGCTGGGGGGATGACTCCATTCCTGACACATCGGCTAACTTGAAAAAGATCAGAATCTTTAGGTTGACTTACGTGGAAAGTACGTGGATGTGGGTGGGAATCAGAGGAGTGACACAAGGAGTTACAAGTGACCAGGTGAAGTGTGGGCACTTGAAAAGTCAAAGCAGCTGCTGGGGGATGTGGCCAGGGCCGCCATGTTGTGCCCCCAGCAGGAACAGCAAGGCCACCCTGGCGCCCAGCCTTCAGACCTTGACTCAGGAACTGCTGGCTGCCCGGGGCTCAGAGGCAGCTTTGGTCCCGGAACGTGCCCCCTGTTGCCCCTTGAGGCCTGAGGTGGTTTGAGGAGACCCAGGATTAAAACATCCCATTCATCTGAGTCAGTGTTTCCCTGTTCCAAAGGACAGCTGTCTGCAGGGTTCCATATATTAACTGTCTGTGGGCAGTAGCTCACTGTCTTCTGGAAACCTCCATGCCCTGCGTAAGTTTTAGGGTGTACGTACCATGTGCACACACTTTATTTTACTTAATCTACATTACAAACTTCCTTTCTTATTTTATAGATGATGAATCGGAGAGGTCACTTGATTCGGTCAAGGTCACGCAGCTAGAAAATGGCACCACTACCCAGAGCTTTTGACTTGAGCAGGGTATTTTTGTCCCTTGTCCCCCCACAGCCCCAGGCTTCATCCTGTCCTTCTGTCCCCTGGAGGCTGTTCCCGCTTTTGATCCCACCAGGGATCACATTCCAGGTCAGATACTTTTAGCTCTGGAACCTGAGGCAACTTGCTTAACTTTTTTCAACCTCCACTTCCTCCTTTGTTGATAAGAATCATGAGTCCCCATTCTCAGGGCTGTCCCCTCCCTTAAATAAAGATGAATGGTGTCCTGTGTTGAGAAAGTTAAGATGCTACTTGCATGTCTGTGCATGGCAGCTTCACCTCCAATGTAGCTGTGATGGTCACATGGACTGAGCCTCAGATCTGAGAAACAAAGAGCTGGATTAAAGCCTCCAGTCAGTTAATTTCTAGGGGACCAAGTTTTCCTGAACCCCCACGCCTTGTTTTGGGAAAGGCCATCCTAACACCCCCGCAGGGGGTACTTTGAGGATTCACTGAGATTATGCATTCAAGTAAGAGCTCTCTTTGTGAATTTTAATCACCACACAAATGTTAGTTCTCTTTCTGAGAATCAATTTGCAAGTCAGGCCTCTCAATTTAGACTTTTCCAATTCAGCATGAGGTCTCTGTCTTATGCTCTACCAGGAGCCGAACAGGAGGAAAGAAAGAAAAGTTAAGAGATGTTTGCATGCTTCCTGTCCACTCCTTCCTACCTCGTTCTTGCAGGAGTGCATGTAGGGGGCTTTTTCCCTGTGGGCCCTTCAGCACAGCTCTCTTTGCAAGCTGGGCTAATCTGCCCTTTCGCTCGAACAGATAGCACGTCTATTCCCTCGGGTTCATTTCGGGGGTTGTGGGAAGAAGGCCGAGGGGTGGTAGAGAGGGGTCCTGTAGGTTTGATTTCATACTGTCTCTGCCCCGTGGTGACGTCCTTGGCATCATAAGAGGTGCTTCATAAATACTTGTTGGGTGAATGGTTGTGGGAAACTGGTGGCAGAGAGCAGGGACCCATGTGGAGAGGTGATGGAAAACGGGAAGTGTGGCCAAAGGGTTCTGCTGTTTTCCCTGCTGCTTTGCAGATAGGTTAATGTTAGATTGCTCTGGAAGCTGTAAGCATGAGGCCCACAAACAAAACCGACTGGTGTTTCCATTTCTTTGTCTTGCAGATGAATGCATCAGCTATTTGCAAAAGCAGCCCCAGAACAGGACTGACAAGCCAAACAGATCCAGAGGCTCAGCACACACACTCTTTTCTTCTAGAAGCTCCAGAATGCTAATACATTGTCGGCATTTAAATCTGGCAACATTCAAATGAAGAAAATCAATGTAAATGGTTTGTGTTAGACTCCTCCTCCTCCACAATGCCTCCCCCCAGAGTCGTGGCATTAACAATGTCACAGGGGAAGTGATCCCAATGAGAGCGGTACAATGGCTTTCATGTTCTTTCTCCTGGTGGGAGCCCATTCTCCTGAACCAGGCTCTAACCGCTGAAGCTGTTTATAATCAATATATTTTATTTTACATAGTTGGGATACACAGCCTGCCAATTTCCAGAAGGATTTAAGGGCCCTTTAATATTTCAAAATAAAATAAGGAAATGACTAAAACTAGAACAGAGACCTTATAACAGGAGTGAGAGAGTAGACAATTTAAGGCACCTGAGATGACCTAGTCCTTGCAGTTAGTAAACTAAAACCTGACTTTGTGATTAGACCTAAAAGGAGCACGTGTTGCTTACCTAGCTCTCACTGCCTGATTGAAATGGGGAAAAAATGTATAAAATTATTTGTTGAACTAAAATCTTTTCTAAAGCTCTAGCTTTAAAAGACGCTATTCAAATATAGTTATTCTGTCAACGCAGGAGAAATCTGTACACACAATATCTGCTGCCAGCAGCCTCTCAACCCTGGGGCCATGCTGACCTTTCACTTAGCACATGCTGTTCCCTTTGCCTGGAATGGTTTTCCCAGCAGCCCACTCCTCCACTGAACTCTGCTCATCCCTCCATCGAGGGAGCTTTCATCTCCCACCAGGCCAGGACAGGGCCTCTTGTTACAGGGTTTCAGAGCTCTGCGTACCTTTCCTTTAGATCAACCCCCCAGAGTTTATATTTACTCACTTTTTAGTGTCATTATTTCATGTCTGTCTTCCCCACTAGACATTAGCTTTTTGAGGGTAGGACCAGAATGTCCTTTGTTTACTCTGTATCCCGAGCACCTTGTATAGTGTCTGACTTTCGGTAGTAATACTACTACTAATACTACTAATAATGTAATCATAATAGCTAAAAATTATTAAAGGCCAGGAGTGCTAAGCATTTATATCTAATAATTCATTTGGAATGGGGGCTGCTATTTTCCTCCTCTAACAGACGTAGAACAGAGGGGAAGCTCTCAGGTTAAATAAATTGCCTGGAGTCACAGAGCTAGTGAGTTAGAAGCTGGGAGGTGAATCAGATACTGTGGTTCCAGAGCATGAGCTTCTAATGCTTGTTAGGCAACACATATCTATTGAATGAATGAATGAATGAATGAATGAATGAATGAATTCTTGATGACGATACAACCCAGGAACTTTGCTATCTGATCATCTAACTTAATGTAGAAATAGGACTTGAAGAATCAGAATGAACCCTACACATACGAAAACAGACTTCTTGAGCTCTCAAATTGATGATTTTTTTTTTTTTTTTTTTTTTTTTTTAATGTGGGTAGCTCCCTGGCTGGGAATCGAACCCAGGCCGCAGCGTTGAGAGCGCCGAAGCCTTAAGTCACTGCACCACCAGGGAACTCCCTCAAATTGATGATTTATTGGAACCTTAGGCCAGGGCAGAATCACAGGCAATTAAAATAATTGAGTTACCTAAAAAAACTAGATGATAACTAGAGGGCAAGTGGACCAGTTAGTTGCCCGGCACAGAAATCCCATATCTGAAGTCTATAACAGATATAGGAGTTAAGCTCTCATTTTGTTTTGAAATTTTAAAAGCTCCACTTACATTGTTTTCCAGAGAGAATGTAGGGGAAGCTGGACAGGTGTTTGCCGAACTGACTTCAGCATACAGGTATGGAGCCAATGGAGGTTCACAGGTAGTGTTAGAGAACTGTTTTCCTAAAAAGAGAAGTTACCAAGTTCTCCCACGTGTAATTGGGAAAGACCCCAGAATTCCACAGGTGACTGAGTGTGAAAACTTAAGGGAGGTGCTACCCAGCACTGCTTCCTCTCTGCTAGGGTCCCGTAAGGCCTATGGTGTGTCTGAGTTGAAGTATGAGCCGAATCCTAATGAGCCTGCCAGGATTTGACACCTGGGAAATGTCCTCATAAGATGCCGAGTGACTTGCCTGTGGGATAAGGTTGTCTATGACTGTGCCTTTTATGTTGGGGTGGAGGTGGAGGGGACTGAATCCTTTTTGATATTTTTGAGGCAGAGTTGCTCCTTCTGTAGCCATTGGCTAACTCGTCCACCCATTTCTCAGAAGCTCCTAATTATTCTATAGGCTTTGTAGCAGAGAATGTGTGTATTTATGTTTTGAACCATCTCATTCAAATATTTATGGGAAGGTTAGAGAGGGTTCGTACCTGAAGTTAGCCTCAGGGATGAATTCAAAGCAGAAAGTATTGTTCTGCTGTCAAGGTACCTAAAATTAGTAGGGTTGACAGTCTTCCTTCTATGTGACACTTCTGGAGTGCCGAACACGTGCCAGAAAATGCAAGGAAGCCAAAGAGAGGCAGGGTGGTGCAGTGGAAGGAGCCTCGGCTGCGGAGTGGTGCATCTCAGCGCTAATCAGCTCTGTGGCCCCAGGGAATTTATCTGAACACTCAGTGCATCGGTTTCACAACTGTAAAATACGGGTTTTGTGCTTAGCTTGCAGAATTTTGTGCTTACTTTGCAGAATTCTGTGCAGACTAGAAATAATATAAGCCTTATTGTCTAGCACATGGGCAGCACTTTTAAATTGTTTATTTAAACACACGATTCCTGTTCTTGAAAAGCCATCTTCTAATGGAGGACGGACACGCATAAACAAATCATAACTTGGTGTTGATTTGATATGGCATGAAAATTGTATTGTGCGAAGGAGCTGAGGCACGGAGAAGAGAAAGAAACTAACTCCCACTGCCTGAGGAATCAAGGAAGGCTTCCCAGAGGAAGGTACGTTTGTCGAGGGGGTTCTGCATGAATGAGTAAGCTTTTGTTGGGAAGGGGGAAAGTTTTTCAAGCACAGAAATATGAAATAGCTCCCTGTGGGGAAGGTGAGGTCAGTCAGTGCATTTAGAATGTAGATGTCCCTGATGGGAAGAGGGCAGAGATGGGAAGAGATTTTGCCAGTTGTTTGAGAGTGCTGATTGCTTGAGTTCTGGTTAACAGAGAGTCTGTTGTATTTTTAATGACTAGATTCCATGATTTCCTGTAGCAAAATGTTTTCCTTTGTTTCCTTGAGCAATCCCACCTTACCTGTTCTTTGAACACATGGCTCTGCGTGTTCTTAGAATTAGACAGCAGCCCAATGTTTCTGGGAATCCCCTGTTAGCTGCTTAGACAACTCGGTATAGTTTTCCGTCGTGTCTGTCCATTTTCTACCCTTTCTGGGCCTGCATAGTCCAGACCCCTATGTCTCCTGTGTGTGTGGGGTGTGGGGTGTGGGGGGGGCGAGCACCTCTCAATTGGTTCCTTTGTGCTGAGTAGAAAGGCAGGTGTGAGCCGTGATTGATGGCTGGTTTACATGGCAGGGGACACGGAAACTTGCTGGCTGTGCATTTTCTTTTTTGCCACAGGCCCGATGCATTCCTTCGACCAGCACTTCCTTGTTAGAGAGCGCCTTTGAGCTGCTTCCCATGGAATTTTTTATTTCATTCTTCAACCGTCAAATACGAACACACATAAAAAAATATGAGAAATAAGTGACTGAAGTTTTGAGTGAGTTTTTCTTTTTTATTTCTACATTAAGTTATACATCAAACTATACTATAGGCTATTAGTTCTGAGGCAGTGGTGTGTGTCACAATGACAAGGGGAGCTTTAAAAAATACCTTTCTGAACCTCAGTCCCCGCACCCAACCCACCATGGATGTCCATTCAGAAGCTACATGGGGAAATAGTGCCGTTAACCAGAACTCATTTTGAGCATGTCGGCTGCATGAGTTCTGGTTAATGGAGAGTCTCTTTACATTTATCTAGCATCTACCAATCCCCATGGGTGTCAGTTAACTGAGCATCTACTGTACAAGCAAACAGTCCCTTTGCACAGGTAACTGGGATGCACAGCCTTTGATGAGAAGTTCTCGTGGCTGTTATTAGGACCTGTTTAACAGTCTTGATTCCTGTTCCACCACTGCCACCATATCCACCTGTTCTGTCATTCCACAGGTCCTTACTGAGCATCTACTATCTGCCGGTATGCTTTAAGCACTGGGGACACAGGACAGACACAATCACTGCCTTCACAAAGCTTACATTTTAGTTGGGGAGACAAATAGCAAAGAAGAATTTGCAGCACACATTAGTTATTGCTGCTTGCCAAGGAGGAAGGAAAAATACAGTGGACTATGCTTTTATTTCCTGACCTCCCAACTCTCAGTTTATCCCATTTGGGTGTCATTCCCATCTTTGCCAGTTGTCCATTTATGTCCTCACTCCCCCCAGTCCACCAGCCCTAGTGGAAACATTTAGGTCTCCATCTTGCTTGATCACTCTGTGGGCTTCAGCACCAGGCATTGCTCCGTCCTTAGTGCTTAGGTAAGTGCTTGGTACTTAAGTCCTGAGGTAAGAATTATGTTAAATCCTTTGTATATGTTTGTCTTTTAAATTCTCACAATAACCCTAAGATAGACAGTATTACTATTCTCATGGAGAAACTGAGGCATCTAGATATTAAGTAACTTGCCCAGGATCACAGAACTAGGAAGGGGAAGAGGTGAGATTTTTGTCACCACAAACTCTCCACCTTTCCACCCTAAGTATTCCTGTTCACCACCCCACTGTTTCTTTTATTTCTTCTCTGATTATCTATTTTCTAACGGTAGGCTGAGCAGATGTACCATTTGAAATGGGACAGAGAATAAAGGTACTGGCTGCTTTCAGATGGTATGCATGGTCAACCTGTTCTCATTGGGTTGAGTTCAAGGTGTCAGTAGGCTCCTTCTTCCGCAGACCCCGGACCCAAGTCTTCTGCAATCTCTCGACTCCATTCCCTCCTCATCACCACAGCTTGGGGTTTGTTTCTCACCTGGAAAACTCAGTTGGATTTCCAGTTGCCTCCTTGTCTCTAGCTCTACTTTTCTCTAATCCATTTTCTACACCAAGTTTTCAAACATGCCAACATACCATGCCCCTCTACTTATATCGTCCTCAGGTGGGCCATCTCTCTGGCCCTGCCTCTTGAAGAGATGGACCTCTTTTCCATGGGAGGCCATTCCAGGTGGCCGAGCCTGCCCCACCCCTTTTGTGTGCAGTCCATGGGGCAAGCCAGGGCCAAGCAGAACTGTCACACGCAGGTGTTGGGAGGGCTGTGGTCTTTTGCTCTGGTATCTGTGTTGTCTTTTTTTTCCTTGTGGGGAGAGTCACTCCAAAGATGAAGGCAATGCATGGAAGGAAGCACAGCTGAGGATGAAGCCAAGACAGAGCCTCAGGATACTGTTTGGGCTCCTGGATTTAGCAGCACATGAAGCCAGCTTTACCTGTGGGCTTGACCAATTACGGGAGTCAGTGTATGTCCTGTGCTAGAATCTCAGTGCTGCTATTGACTGGCTGTGTGACCTTGGGAAAATTACTTAACCTTTCTGTATTACCGATGACCCCTCTAAAATGGGCATAGTAATAGCAATGACCTCACAGGATTGTAATGAGGTTTAAATGAGTTCTAATGCATGTGGAGAACTTAGAAAATTGTCTGGGACATAGGTAAGTGCTCAGTAAGTCTTAACTATTACTGTTGTTATTATTATCACTTAAACTGAGTTTGGTCTTGGGTTTTTGCAACTTGCCACTGAAAGAATCCTGAGGAATATCAAGTCCAAACTCCATAACCTGCTTACAAGACCGATTTTCTGCCCCATCCCCAACAGCTCCTCCTTACCCCTGTGCCTTGTGTTAAACTTCCAAATCTCCCCAACATTCATGCCACCCAGGCCTTGTTTCCATGTGTATGATGTTCTTTCTGCCTGGAATGGTCTTCCCTATTCACCCAGCAAAGTTAGTAAGACCATTCTGAGCAGCAAGAAGGAGTAACTAATTTAGGGTACCCAGGAATTCGGGGTCTGATTGTCCATTGATCATTACCGACTTCCTGGTTAAGTCTTAGCAATTTGGGTCCCTGCATTTTATTTATTTATTTATTTATTGGTATGTGGTCAGCTCCCTGGCTGGGAATCGAACCCAGGCCGCAGCACTGACAGCGCCAGCGCCGAAGCCTTAAGCCACTACACCACCAGGGAACTCTGGGTCCCTGCATTTTAAAAAGAACTCCGTCTTCCCTCATTCTCAAATGTCCTTTTCTATGAAAAGAATTCTATAGAATCGTTGACAGTCAAGTATTCCTTACTCAGCTCAAATTTGAGAAGAGGCCAAAACAAGGTGGCGAGCTGTCTCCCCCCACCTTCTATGGCCAGAATGGAGGGGATATTTAAATCACAGCAGAACACGGACTGTCCGGGGACACACAGCCCTCTGACCGGAGAGGCAGTGAGACCAAGACGTTGGACACTCAGAAGGGGGTGCTTCCTTTCTCAGATCTTCAGGGGGAACCAGCAAGATGCCTTCCTGGTCGTGCTTTCCGCCTTCCACACCTGCCTGTCTAAACCCCGACGGCAGCCAAATTTACTTACCTACATCCCAAAGCGAGGATAGTTCTGCGTGGTCTCTGACGCTCCCTCAGCTCTCTAGCCCATTTAGGAACGGTAATAAAATCAAGATGCTTCTTCCTCCTTTCACTGGGAAGATACTGTCTCTGGATCGGTACCCCTAAGGCTTTGTGTATTGGAGTCAAACAAATGTAAATAATTTAACGCATCACTTCCATGTATTTTTCTCATTTAAACTTTCTTCTATGTAAATTTACTTCAGGCCTGGCGAGGTCTGGCCGTGGCTGAGGAGACAGGGCTGTGTTACTGCCAGAGTCCAGCCTGGCTGCATTCCCCAGATACTGGCCAGCTCCTGGGTGGTAGAGTCTGGCTGAAAGACGTGGATGCAAACATAGTGAACTTTTTCATGTGCCTGAGCTACTATTCGAATGAAGACTATTAAGGGATCTAAATGCGAAAACATTATATACCCGCAACAGACACATCCCCAAGTGTGTGTGCATATGGCCTAAATTAGACCACCTAAGGAGGCTGTGTGCAATACCTAGAAATTACAAGAAAAGAACTGGGTAATGAGAGGCAGCAGCTTGGGAAGCCAGCCCACCGGCAGAGAGAGCACCGTATCCCTAAAGGGGCTTCCTAGAGGGAGAAATGGGAGCTCACTGCGTATGCGTGAGAAGTGCACCCCTTATTCTCTCCCCACCAATCCATCTCCTCCCAGCTCCTCTATAGGAACAACAGTGTCTGACTCCCAGCCCAGGCCCCAGCGGCTGAACAGGTCACATGCTCATTGAAAACATTCTCTTCTTTATTAGTGTGTTTAAATAAAGTACTACATGACCCTTCTACCTAATAAAACAATCCCCAAATACATAATCTGCCTGCCCCCACTGTTCTCTTCATTCCCCATCCCCCTAGGTTACGCGTTCCATAATTTTTTTTAAGACTTCATTTCTTTTTCCTCAGCAGTTTTAGGCTCACAACAAAATTAAGAGGAAAATAGAGAGATTTCTCATCTGCCCCTTGCCCCAACACATGCATAGCCACCAGAACGGCCCTGTTGTTACGTGATGAACCTATGAGGACACATCATTGTCACTCAGAGTCCATAGGTTCACGCTTGGTGTTTTACATACATCCTAGGTTTTGGACAAACGTATAATGACATGGATCTGTCAATACTGTGTCCTACAGAGTATTTTCACTGCCTTAAAAATTCTTTGTGCTCCACCTATTTATCCCCCACTACACACACACACACACACACACACACACACACACAGCTCCCTCAAACCCCAACAACCACTGATATTTTTTACTGTCCCCGCCCCGCCTTCCATAATTTTTTTGTTGATATGTGTATACACATATATGAGGAGGGAGATCACTGGTAATTGTTTTTATAAAAAAACATTTATTAAGCTGAGGCTTGCTTTTCTTAATAAGACATCATGGACTTCTCTCTAGGTTAATAGATATTTATGAGTTCAGTTCTTAATTGCTACATAATATTTCATATTAAGAACATATCATCATTTAATGAACTACTTCCCAATCAATGGACATTTAACAGTAACACTGGCAGTAAATTTATTTTTGATATAAATATTTATGTACTGGCAGTTTTATTTGTATAGGATGGATTTTCAGAAGTAGATCATTGGGTTTGTATTTTTTTAAAATTAATAGACATTATTAGTTTATTTTCCCAAAAGGTTGTTACAATCAAGTTTTCCCAGAATATACGACTGTAGAAATTTCCCCTGATTTTTACCAATTCTGAATTTTCTCCCTCATTATTTCCGTAATCTATTAAGCAGACAATGATATGTCTTCTTTAAATTTATTTTATATTTCCTTGATTATGAGTAAGGTTGATCATGCTGTCATGACTCTTTGATTTCTTTTGCTGTGAATTCTTCTATCTTCTTCCTATTTTTGTATTGTATTGATTTTTCTTGCAAATTAAAAGAGCTCTTTGTACAGTAGGGAGACAAACCCTGTATCTATCTTATACAAGGTAAAATTTCCCCCCTAGGCCATCATTGGAATTTTGACTTCATTTATTTACTCTTTGAACAATAAAAAAAAAATTAGTCAAAATACGTTGGTGTTTTCCTTTATGGCTTCTGGATCTCCTGTCTTGGAAAGTCTTTCCACTTCAACATTATGCAAGTATTCTCCTAAATTTTCTTCTAATACAAAATTTCTCAACAAATCTTACATTCATTTAATTTTTTGGGGGAGTGTATGGTAAGAGCTAAGCATCTGTATTTTCTTCCAGATGGATAGTCAACACTATAAGAGTATTAATTAAATAAGCTCTACCTTTCCCATGAGTTAGCATGTCTCCTTTGTCATGTACTCAGTTTCCATTTATATAACACTTGGATTTATTTTTTGAACTCTTTATTCTATTTCACTAGTCTGAGCCAATACCATAATATTTTTATTATAATGACTTTATAAAATATCTGGGAAGGACATGGATGGATCTTGAGATCATGCTAAGCAAAATAAATCCGACAGAAAAAATCAGGAACTACATGACTTCACTCATATGAGGAACATAAAATTGAAAACAACAAAGGTACAAGACAAAGGGCAAAGGGACAAACACTCACAGACCCAGGAACCGCCACAGTTGTTACCGGAGGGTCAGTGGGCAGGGCACGGTAGAGGAGGGCGGCGGGGCGAGACACACGGCCGTGGGAGGGGAACGGGCTCTGGGTGGTGAGCGCACGATGCAACTCGTTATAGACGACGTATCATAGAATTGTACCCTTGAAACCTGTGTAATTTTACTGACCAATGTCACCCCAATAAATTAAAAAAAAAAAAAGAAAAAGTATCTGGTAAGTTTAGCCTAATTTATACACACACACCCCCCAAACACACACACACTTCTATACACATATATACTTACATGTACTTTTAAATATATATTATATATATACACACACACACTTTTTTTTGCTAGTCTCAGACATGCATTCTCCCATTAGAAATTGATACTTGAATCAATTTCAACCCCCAAATTAGGATTCTGATTGGATTTGTATTAATTTTGAAAGGATTGATATAGTAAACATAAATACGTATTTCTATTGAGAACATGGTATATCTTTTCATTTGTTTTACATACTTCAGTGAGATTTCACAGTTTTCTTTTAGTATTGGCCCATGTCTTTACTGTTTGGTTGATTTGTGGATGACTTAGTTTTATGGCTATTGTGAATATGTTGTCAAGGTGACTTTACATGTCTAAGTTATAATGGTTTGACCTCACCCACGTGACAGCAGGACTCCAGCCCCTCTCTAAGTGTTCCCCAGTTCTCCAGAGCCCAGGCACTCATATGGGCTCTCTGTCCTGCGGGTGCCGGAGGCATCTGCCGTTCTTCCTCAAACTCTGGCTCTCCTTTGCTGTTGTACCCCCTCCGGGACGCCTCCCTGTTGTCAAAGCATCGGGCCATCACACGCATGCCCAGCGACCATCTCCAGGGGCCTCCAAAGGTCTCTACTTTCAGAGGGCCAGTGAGGTGCTGGGTCCCGGGAGAGGCAGGGAGAAGGGCCTTTTCCCTAAGTCCAGGCCACCTCCATCCCCTGGTCCCAGACAGCTCGGCTTGATCTCAGCATGTCCCACAGTCACACTTGTGCGGGCCCCTCAGCTTCTGGTCCTCACCCCTCACCCAGAACCTTCCTGTGTAATGGAGCACGAGCCAGAATGGCTGCTTCTCCTCTCTTCTTCAGCTCAAACCTATTTCTTCCCGAAATTAAAGTAACACAGTTTCTCCAAGGTGCGATTTTTTCTTGTCCCACGTCTGTGTTTTTATCCAAGGTCCTGTGTGCCTCCCTCCCTTCCCCCTCCCCACCCTCAGCCTCTTCCAGGAGGAAGCTCCTCAAGAGAATGTAGGCTATGCTGACACTTGGTGGCAGAGAATTTCTACTTAAAGGACATACCGCGCTTAGCTATATCTCAGTTATATTTGATGATAATAATACAATTTTTAAAAGGTCTCCCATGTATTATCTGATGCAGTCCCCATAAATGATCCTAGAAGGCAGAACCTATTTCCCCTCCTTTTATCGATGAAGACACCGAGGCTGAAAAGGGCTAAGTGAATTGTGCAGCTCGGCGTGACACGGATGAAATTAAAAGCCAGCCCTTAGTCTGCAGTCCGTGCCCTTAACTGTTTTAATACCTCCTGGGGGGGAAAATCCTACCATAAACCTCAGTTACCCTGAGTGCCCAGTCTGCCCATTTTCCCTGCAGCTCTGGTCCGAGGCCTTGAAAAATATCTTGTGGTAAAGCATGTTAGTCTTTCATTTCCCCTTTTTATCAAATGACTTAGCTGACTTCTGACACTTCGTTACTTGGCATTTAAACACGGTCTAATTATTTTACAGTTGAATACATGCAAGCTCAGGGGGCTCGCAAAAGAAACACAGCAGTGTACAGATGATAATATTTACATTAAGAGTGAAGGTATAGAATTAGTATGCAACATCAATTCTCACATTAAATTATGGTCAATCGTTTTACTGGTTTGTTTGTCATTTGACTTGCAGTATTCAATTTGTAAATGTGTCTTATATTTCATTTCTTTGGCTTCTGTTTATCTTATAAGTTTATTTTGATTTCTAATGTTGAATGCTTAAGGAATGTATACTCAGTGTTAGTCTTGTTCATATTTAAGTAACACTATAATAAAGATAATTTCCATCAACATCGGGGGCTCCATGAAAATACTTCCCTTTATAAGGACATCACTTAGAGAAATACCGATACACAGCTTCCCTCCAGCTCCTCCCCACAGCCCTGCGAGGTGTGTATTCTTATCCCAGTTTAAAGACCAAGAAACACGGGCTTGCACAGATATGGGCCCAGCCCACGTGAGCAGATCCAGGAAGTGACGGGGCCAGACGCCAGCCAGGGTTTGAGTCAAAGCCTAGGGCTTTTTCCTGGAACCTTCTTTTTTTGAGCAACAAGACTTGATTTTATACGTCAGCTGAAATGTTCTTTGTTAGATGTTACATGTCTCATCTTAGGACAATGATGTTCAACCTGAGGGAGCTGAAAAATAATTCTTCTGAGAAACCTACTTCAACCAGCCTGGCAAGTTAGATTGAGTATAAATGTTTAAAGCAAAGCAGGCCAGGGGTGGGGGAGAAGGGGGAGGGGGGAGTTAGGGTTAGAGCCCCAGTATTCTCATCAGGGGAAAACCCAGAGTAGCCGGACTAGATCAAGTTTATGATCCTGGAAGTCTGAAAGCTACTTTCATTACTTTAAAAAAAGTCTAACATAAGGAAAGCAACACAGGCTAACATAAACATCAGGCCTCTTTGTTTTCACTGTAATTTATATTAACTCAGTGAGAGTATCACAGGTTGGCTCACACTGAGTAGAAATTCAGAAGTTACACATAATTTGTTAAGGAAGTTGGGAAAATAAATGGACTGCTTACTGAATTTCATTTGTTGAAGAAAGAAAAATCTTTAGAACCTTTTATTTGTTCGATGGGTAATTACTGTGAGCGACGACGCTACAGGCGGTGGGCACGCAAAAGTGAGTAACATATATAGTCCCTGTCCTCAAGGGAGTTGGGGTTGAGGACAAACATACAGCAGCATTCATACTTCCATGTGAAAACACAGTGATGGAATAACATAGAGAGGATTAGAGGACCAGGAAGATCTCGAGAAAGAGGATTCTAACTTGGCCTGCGGGGTGGGGTGAAGTCACGGGGTCAGAGAAGGCCTTCTCCAGCGGTTAGGAAATGAACTGAATCTTACAGGGTGAGTCAGGCAGGAAGGGAGTGAATTCTGGCCGGAGAGAACTGTGCCAGCAAAGACCTGGAGGCAAGAAACCACGTGTTGGGTTGACAGAGAATTATAAGCAATTTGGTGTTGCTGATGCATAAAATATGAAGCCAGGAGATATGAGAAGTCAATGAGGGGCCACATATTAGAAGTCACTGATACAGGGCAATCATAAAATGTATCCTCCAAATGGGGACACTTTTGAGAATGAAAAGAGGACATTTTAAATAATTATACCAGAACAATGGGTGCAAACAGATTAGTTAACCTGGACACAAGGTCAGTCTATTTACAAGTCAAATCTCACAGCCTGAACTTCCTCATATGATGGGGCATTACTGGGGGTTTTTCCATAGAGAGGAGACATGATGAGACTTGAGTTTTGAGTGAACTTTTGTGTATAATGAATTCAAAGAGGAGAAGATACAGGGAGGGCTCTGTGCTCCTGATATATTTATTCAAGAAGTCTTGTTTGAGGGCTGCCACGTGTTGGCACTTTACAGGGACTTGGCATCCAGTATGCACAAAGCCAGAGTTGATGCCTGCCTTCAGAACGTTTGCAGGGTAGTGGAGGAAGGACTATTGATAATCAAATGGCACCCAAAGAATGGTTAAGACTGCAAATGTGAAAATGCTACGAAGGGGAGGCAACAGATGCTGTGAGAGCATGTCAGCGGGGATAGAGAGGTCAGAAATAAGTAGTAGAGACTGACTGAAAAGAAGACGGAAGAATATACTGGAAGAAATAAGAGGATATGCAAAGATCCTGTGGTGAAAGGTGTGGAATGCCACAGGTGTATTGAACAGGATTGTGTATAATTGGTGTGCAGCAAAAAAAAAGGCATTATATGGTTATAGAACAGTATGTGCTGGTGTGGTTCTTCCCCAGCTGAATAGTGTAGGAGGCCTGAGCCTCAACTCCAAGTTCTTCTGACTTAACTGTGAGTGGTTAAATGGACAACCCAACTTCCACGCCTCCTCTGAGTCATAGGAAGGCAGTGGGAAGCAACGTCTGTTCTGTTCTACCTTTATCTTGTATTTCTCCTTCACATTGCTTGTTTGCTGAACCACTAGTGAACTGATGTTAAATCAGTTAAAGAAAAAGGAGACTGATTCCTCACCTCTTCTGATCTTCAAATCCAGGCGTGTCTTTCCTGACTGGCCTGGCACAGGAGGGAGCACAGCCATTTGAAGGGACTGGAAGACCAGGGTGGCCATACGGGGAAAGCAACAGGGTGTGCGTTGTGGGGGGAGTGTGAAGTAAGACTCGACCACTTTGGAAGAGACAGGAGGGAGCCAGACCCAGTGGGCTTTGCATGCTATGTTAGGGAGCTGCGTTTACATCTTGTGAACAATGGGAAGACGATGATGGCGTTTCAGATCTTCAGTCAAAAATATTGTTCTAGAAAGAAGGGCTCAGTGATGGGTAAAAATGAAAGATGAGATACCAGTAAAGAGGCTCTTGTAGTGGTCCCAAAGATGGTGGCAGTTCTGTCTAGGGTTATGGGATAGAGATTATCTAGTACCCACCAAATATTTGATTATACTTGTGCTTTTCCCAGCCTACTTTGTAGTTTAATTGGTTCATGTAACTAGTGGTAACTATGAACATCTGAGAAGACTAATATGCTACTTCTGGGCAGAGGGGACAGGTGAGCTGTCCCTGTCTCTCTTTTCCCTTGTGGTGACCTAAGTTCAGGTGGCAGAGCACCAAGACAGGGGAGGGATGCTTGATTTGCATTGACTTCTAGTGAGAAGTAAAGCTTCGTTGGGTTAAGACACTAAAATTTGGGGGCATATTTCATACCAAAGCATAGATTATCCTCTTTAATGAATATTAATAGATAATGGAGACACGGAGAAGTGGATGGATTTGACTGAGAAGTATTTTGAACTAATAGCAACAGCCCTAGGAGATGGATTAGAGATGGAGCTGTGTGGAAGAGAGGTGTCAGGATGACTCCTCCACTTCTGGGTGAAAATTTAAGTGTATGATGGCATCTGTCACTGAGATGGAACACAATTGAATTTCTAAAAATAGATCAGATGCATTCTCATCATCTCCAGAAGGAACACAGAACAGTGGGAAGGATCACAGAACCCCAAATTAAAAAAAAAACAAAACAATTACTGGCAATTTTTCAATAAATATTTATAACTAGTTACCCATTGCAGCTAATTAGTTATTACCTTTGGTAATTTGCTTTATTTAGCAGGGTCTTAGTTCAATGAATATGATGTGATAAGAATCTGTACCTACTGTAGAGATTATTTCATTTGAAGATAAAATGAAGTGCTAGCCAGTTATAAGATTAGAAATATTTGTTGTGACTAGTCATCTCCTGGAATGTGACTAATGACTCACAAATTTGTCAAGAATTCTTGGAAATAGTTACCAAGGCGGGTTTTGTTGAATGGTGACCCATTGTAATAATTAGTTTTTATTTTTGACCCAGATTTCTCCCAACTTGAGTACTATATTAGTTATCAATTGCTGCATAACAAATAACCCCCCAAATTAGCGGCTTAAAAAGCAAACGTTTATTTTATCACTGTTAGTGTGGATCAGGAACCCGGCTGTGGCTTAGCTGGGTGCCTCCAGGTCTCTCATGGGGTTGCCGTCAAGCTGTTATCTGGCGCTATGAGCTCAACTGGGGAAGCATCTGTTTTCAAGCTCATTAGTCTGGTTGTTGAAAAACCTCAGAAGATCCGTTTCCAAGATCCCTCACTACCCATG